>JASAND010018644.1:0-51863 GCA_030248195.1 Trissonchulus latispiculum
ATATGATCCCGAAGATTTTAAAGAAGTTTTAGAAACGGGAAATACAAAATCTGGAGAAAACAGGGGTCTTAGAATGGTAGATGGGGATATGGTGAAATACTTCCAAACTAAAGACGCCCTTCCCTACCTCTACCCTAAACGAAAAGTATTAGCAGACGGGGTAAGTACGGCTCCTTTGGATATATAGAATTCTTGTATTTGTTTTATCCCAACAGTCCTCTTAAGGGCTAAATATATATACGTATTGTACATATGTATTTGCTGTATATAAATGCTTGTATATAAACAAAAATTGAAAAAAATTTAAAATATAAAAAAACCCAAAAAACCACTAATGGGCCAACGCCGGGTCCCAAGCCCCGGGGGAAGAACGCAGAGGGGTGGTGAGGAAGGGACAAGGGTGAAGAACACAAGGAAAAGCAGGCGAAAGGGTAGTGACGTCATGCAGTACAAACCTATGTTCAAGGGGTTGGAGGGAGTGGGAGTGAAAATTTGGGATTGGGGGTCGAAATGGCCCTACTAACATAAAACGTTTGTGCTGGTTTCAAAAAAGACCTACCTCAACTATGCTGTATTAACGGTATTAAATCCAGAAAGCTGGATAGTTCCTAGAAATTGAAAGCCTCGAATCCTAATATGCAATTCTCTTTGGTGCAGCAAAACGCAAATAATCCACCATGCTAAAAATCTTTTTCTACAAAGTTAGAAAAGTTATCAACTTGAGTGTACATGGTTGCCAATTTCAGCTGTCAAATAGGTGTTCCTAATTATATTTTACTGTAGGGCCCTATTTGGCAGGAAACAACATTAAAATTTTCTCCTGCGTACAGAAATCTGCATTTTTGGGGTCATGTTTCAATTTTTTGCATAGCTTAATTCGGTGGCCATGCCTCCCACTACCCCTCCATTGCTGCGGTATGAACCACTATACTTATCTAATATCTAGCATAAATTATGCTTGCTTACAGGTGCACAGTGCTGCCAACAGCAGAAAGAGATTGTGTGAGATGGAAAGCATCGTCAGTGCTACAACACCGTTAAGCAGTTCTTGGAACAGCTGCATTCAAAAACAGGTGTGTAACTGCTACCCTATTAGCATTTAGTTAACATTACAATTAGAACATACTTGAAAATATATTTCAAAACCATTATGCTTGAACTATCTTTTGGTGTTTTCATTCTTCTTCTGCTGAATTTTTGTTACATGAACGTGCAACCATTTTTGTATTACTTACCATTATTTTGTTGTTGAGAACAGCATTTGCATTAGTACTTTGACCACAACTAATAACAGAGATTTTCGACTAATAAAGCTATAGCCTAAAAAGAAGCAAAATCGCTGTACTTATAGTGTTTTTATCAGACGGGCAATTCCTTTCAGGCAATTGCGTCGTTGTACGTCATATACTCCATCAATTATATTTCACCTCCTTTATCTAGTACAGTATTTCAACCAAACCAAACTCGATGCAGCACCTGCGCTCCGAAAAACTTGAGGCTCAGGTGGATTTCAAATCCATGACTTGCGGATTAAACCTACAACGATCCTAGGTCATCATACAAATCTGGCAAGATGCTCTTGTAAATATTCCAAAACTTAGTCTCATTGCCAGCAGGAAAAGCACGGCGTCGTACACACAAAGACATCAGTAATTGGTCAACGCTCACCGTCCTAACTCCAAGCCCATGGTGTTTGAGCAAAATCTGAAACATTGAATATTACTTGCATTTTTAAGTTTCATTAAAACGCTTTAGCATCAGTTGTCAACAAATCACAATCATGAAATTGCTTCATTTCTCAGCTAAACCTTAATAACGTTAATTTACCAACTTTGCTTTGTTATTCCTTAAGCTATAGGTTAGAAGCTGAATCAAGGCTTTGAAGATCAACTACTATGCACTAATAACTTCCATTTGTCGTAGTAACAGAGCATCCACTCCTCAATTTGGTTTCTTGATCCATAGTTCTTGAAAATTCGCGTTTCATGTAAACTGCGAAGATTAAAATTATCGTGACAAATTAGTCCCGCTGTTTGGGGTAGCTGAGTAGTAGTGTAAATTTCTAGAGTTCAAAATTGCATGGTTCGATCCTTGCGCGGAACACGTTGGTATTTAGCATTGTTGTTCAGACTGAATCCTTGCTAGGATCGATTGTTTGTTTATTTGTTCTGTAGATAAAAACGTCGATGCTGGTTTTATAAATATCTTTCAACAATAGCGTATTAACTGTGTTTTAACCAGAATGCTGGATTGTTCCTATAAATGAAAAGCCTCGAAACTTAATCTGCAGTTCTTTTGGCGTTTCCTTTTCTACGGAGCTAGAAAGTTATCAACTTGACCGTACAATTTGCCAATCTCAGCTGTCAAGAAGGTGCTCGTATTCTACTGGCAAAGAACAACGTGAAAAGTGACTATTGTATGCAAATAAACTACGTTTTGGTGTCTTGTTTCAATTTTATCCGCAACTGATTTCGGTGGTGAGCATCTCTCCACGTACCCGTCTGTTGCTCCGAACAAGAAAACAGCATTGCTGAGCTAAATAATTTAAAAACGGTGTGCTATTTAATAATTTGATTTCAGCAGACATGTAAGGTTTATTACACTATAAAAACACTTACCTTGTCCAATTGCTCGGATTTCCGTCAGTTTATGTTGGTTACGTATATATATATATATATATATATATATATATATATATATATATATATATATATATATATATATATATATATATATATATATATATATATATATATATATATATATATATATATATATATATATATGTGTGTGTGTGTGTGTGTGTGTGTGTGTGTGTGTGTGTGTGTGTGTGTGTGTGTGTGTGTGTGTGTGTGTGTGTGTGTGTGTGTATATATATGTGCATATATACATATATATGTATATATATGTATGTATGCATGTATGTATGTATATATATGTACATATGTACATATGTATACATGTTCGTGTATATGGTGGTCACAATGTCATTTTCTTAAGTCCATTTAGTATGTAAAGACAAATTTTTGTTTTTTGTTGATCTTAGGCCGTCTTTGAGGTTACTGCCCTTACCTATGAACTGCCTTACCTATGAACTGTCTTACCCTTCTGAGTTTTCTACTGCCTTTGAGTTTTTACTTGAAATGGCGTGGTCGCATTTTGGCCAGTATTCGACCATCTCCGATTTTGCTCGCCTTGATATGTTTTGTACTCACAATGGGACCGCGGAACACCACCAGTACGTGAACATAGCATAAGGGTGAACTACGTCGAAAATGTTATCGCTCAAAACGTTTTTCCAGCATGATACAGCTATACAACAATACGCAAGCTAAGACCATATTGTTGAGTGCAGCGGACTACGTTGGTGCGACTCTATTCAGCGCAAATTTTCAAAATCATAATTTTAGAAAATCTTCCGTTTTTGAACCAAGAAAAGCAGGTCCTGCAGTACTCTTTCTCTCTCGTAAATGCTTGACCAAACTTACAAAAATGGCTACATGCACGGAATGCATGGCAAAACTGTATGTATAAACAGCAGTTCTAAGGTGCCTTCATATGCGTCTGTCAAAAGATTCTGATCCCGACTATCGACCCACTTTCACAGGAATTCAAAATGTCAATTTTTGTCGATTTTTTTCCTGTGACTATTCGTGGAGCGACAGGAAACTACTCAATTTAAATTGATCGATTTTTTTCCTGTGACTCTTTGTGGAGCGACAGGAAACTAGTCGATTAAAATTGATCGATTTTTTTCCTGTGACTAAATTTTGAGGGTACGGAATTGGGTTGATTAAAAATTATCAATTTTTTCCTGTGAATCCTTACGGAGCGACATGGAATGTGCTGATTAGATTTAGTCAATTTTTTTCCTATGAATGATTCGCGAAAACATGTCATTCCATGGAATTGGGTAAATATATATGGAATTGGGCCATTTGATGTGGATTGTTTCATAAAGCCGAACTGTCTCCAAAACATTCACAGGAATTTATGCAAAATAGTAAATGGCAATAGTCTCTCTCTGGCAATCGTCTCTCACCACGTAAGAGAGAAAACAGCAAACGGGGCAACTACAAAGGAGGCAACTGCAACATTTCAAGCATAACGGCTCCGTCAAATTAACAATGACACGGGAACGCGAAGATAGCACTTAATTAAAAAATACTTGCGAAGAACTTTATAATTAATTTTTGAAAACCCTTAATTCTGCTATTGCGAAGATTTTATATAAACTTCACCTGAGGACCGGTTTTAACCCAACGAATCATTTGTATTTTTAAATCGTCCATAAATTGTTGACCGGAAAACACCCAATTTATTTAATCAAAGAAGTATGTAGAAGTAGCTGCACCTGAGCAGCACTGACGAAGCATTTTTATTTTAAACTGGTCTCTGGACAGGGTCTATAAAAATAATTACAAGAAGTCTTTAACTAATCTTTATCAATCTCTTCAATCAAATGAAAAAGATTCTAATTTGCATACAAATTCGCTACATTTCATGCATGCTGCCTGGCAAACAGAAGCAGTTAAGCGCCTATTAAGTGCAAACGCATTTTTTACGCACACAGAAGAGTACAGAACGAGAGGTCGCTTGCGTCCCAAAATACCTAGCTGTTTGATGCTGCATGTTTACACTGCCTACTATGCCTACCATACTTTTGGCGACACTATGCAATTATTGTGCTGGTCTGCCAGTGTCCGAGTCTCAGTAAAATCTGTTGAAGTGTCGTGTGTGTGTGTGGGTGTGTGTGGTTGAGTGACTGTAATTGTAAGTGTAATTGTATGTGACTGTAGTTATGTAATGTAATATGTATGTAATTGTAACTGTATGTAATTGTAACTGTATGTAGACACTGAAACAGTATTCCTCGGCACTATCTTATGGCCAGCCTATCTTTTTGTCCTGAAGAAAAGAAACAAAAAGAAAACCTTCCTTTACTTTACTTTACTTCCTTTACTGCAACACTGTACAATTAAGCACCAGAATAAGCACAACTACAAAAACAAATCAAACTAATAACTTCCATTCCAAAAATCCAAAAAAGCACATTCCTATAATACGCTTGGACTTGAGCCGTTTCCTCGTTTATTTACAGTCATTCCGAGGAATTTGGTTGTTTTGACGAGTTCCCATCAGAAATCACGCGAATATTTCTGACTTCACTGGAAACAATTTCTTTGAATTTTGTCAATTTTTTCCTGTGAAAATTTGTGGCGATGTCGGAATTTCTTCGAACAAACAAAATCAAATTTTTTTCCTATGATTCTTTACGTCCGAACAAGAATCCAGTCCATTGAACTGATTAAAATTTCTTTCCTGCGAATCCTTGTGGCGAGACAGGGAAGTTGCCGTTCAATTTGTATCAAATTTTTTCCTGTGATATTTCGTGACGCGTTTTTGTAGTCTTGGAAAGCGTGATTGTGGGTCGATAGTCGGGATCAGAATCTTTTGACAGACGCAATAGTCACGAACGCATAAAGATGCGCGTCGACGCGGGTCGATGCCTCAAACTGCAACATGCAGTTTTGGACATTTGAAATCAATTATAGCGAATTCGTGCTCACGTACGCATGCAGACGCTTATATACGTGCGTATACGAGAGTCCGTTTGCGGCTGGAACTCTGAAATCAACATTACTAAAGGCTTTAGCTTGGTGTTTCGGACAACCATGTTCTCAAACGTGCTCTGTCTTCACCTGATCTTAATGGACTCACCACCTGAATTTTCAAGTTCTCTAGCTTAAATAAAGAAGATGTCACAGTTTGATTTCCAACTTTAATATTTGTCTTGTTCTTTGAACATATATGGACATGTCATCTGCGAAATTAGCAAAATTGGTGACTACAGATGTTTTTGCCAAAAATGATCCCCTTAACTGCAGAAGATGGAATTAACGCACTGCACTGTATTATGCTTCAAATTAAAGTAGTTAATACTTCGACTTAATCTGGTTTCCCCAGCTGTGATCATCAAGCCCTTATCGAATCTGCGAAGCTTGAATACTTTTTGAAACGTTATCATGACTGCCGGTTGTTATATCATGGCCACATATTTGCTCAAAATCCTGTTAAGTTAGTGTAGGTATTGCAAATATGCCCTTTGTATCGTCGGCAAATTATTAAAATACAATGCTCAAAAATACATCCTGCTGTGGCATTGAACGATTATTGAGTTTTGCTCAGACAACTGATTATAGGAACTAAGTGTTAATTTTAATCAGCCTAAATAAAAAATACATTTTGATATGTTTGGCCTGCCATTGAAACAGCTATCACAGTTTTTAATTCAATGGATTTATCCCATTTAATCCCCGCGATATGAGTATTAAACACTAGGCAAAGGTGCTGCAGAATTAAGCGGATTAAAGTTAATGCTAAAAACAGAATAAACAGGTCGTAATCAAACTAATTTTATTTTACTTTAATTAAATAATCTATGTATTACTGATTCATTAGCCAACGTTAATGCAATAGGCATAAATTATAATTTTAATACAGGAATCTAACTACATTTAATTTTTCAACTCTTAAAATTATTGTTTAGTCCGACAATGTGTACACTTGATGCGGACTGTTGTTAGTCTAACCCATTAAGCTTTTATGAATATGGCTTTCGTTTATATAAACGGAACATTTTGTTTGGTGATGATTCCCCAACTCAGCTTGGATTTGGTTAAACAGCTAACTCGTGATTCTCTGACAAGAATACTGAAGCTAATGAAGCTTCCTCTTGCCCTTAAACATAGAACTTTCTTGTTTTAAATATCCTAAAATACTAACTTATAATGATGATTGTTCTTCAAACCGCTGAAGTATTTTATTTCCTTGTTTCGTTTTTTCTAGCTTCCTCTTTTTTCTTCTGTTTCGTCCCTGTCATTGTTAATCTTTAGCCCGTGGGTCTCCGAGGTCGTCCTCTTCCTCGTCCTCTTCCTCGTCCTCTTCCATTTCCGTCTTTAACAGAAAAAGATTAAATTTGGCATTAAAGTTTAGGTTATTTTTGTAATTTTCAGAATAATTTTAGCCTCCATAGACACACATACATGGGGTCAAGGCTAGTCCTTGAGTTGATGGTCTTTGGCCGTCCGTGAATGTTTGGAAATAGCTTCATCTTTATTCATCAAACTCTACAGAGTTTGGAACGGTGCAGCAAACTCTTCTGATAAAGCAAGACTAAGGGGATTTAAACTGAATTTTTCTGAACACGTGTTTTGTTCGCGATATGCTGTCGAGGACAACTGATCATTCTGGAATAGATTCAGCAGCTCTTGTTGGGCCAGAAAATTTGCACGCAAGTACGTTTTGTCACGAGGATTCGATTTTTGCATCGACATATCTTTGCTTACTGTTTTCTCGCATCAAGAAAAGGTCGCCAAAAACCTTGCGAATCCGTTTGTAATATTTTGCAGAAATCGATGTTCAAAAAACAATGGCAGTTTTGCAAATTGATTTTTTAGCCTCTAGTTTATAGCAATAAACTACAACGACATGGAAGGCATGGGTAAAATGTGCATCTGAAGCTATATCTATTAAGGTATAAGTACACCGACATTTTTATGAACTGGCATCAACATTTGTGGATATATATATATCCAGTAATAGCTGTAGTGACGAGTGTTTTCTTTCATTGTCAACTTATATATATATAATATATATATATATATATATATATATATATATATATATATATATATATATATATATATATATATATATATATATATATATATATATATATATTAGTGATGTGCGCTGAGAACTTTGCCCGCTCCGGCCGGAGCGGGCTGTCGGAGCACCGGAGCTCCGGAGCTCCGGAGCTCAGCGGAGCTCCGACTGTTAGTGGAGGCAAAATTGTAAAATTTTTGATTCAAGCTAAAAACAAGTTGTTTATTCAATAAAAAGCATGCCTACTCGCTACCTTCATCGCTTAACTGCTTATTTTTAGATGCTGATTTCTTTGCTACATACGAATACACATTTGTGAGCTGTATTTTTGATCTGAAATAAGTTTAGGCTTTGAAAATATTTCACATAATTTTTGGATTTATTGATTGTGCGCGTTGCGTACTGCTGCATTTTCATAAAAGCCCGTGTTAGTTCACACTGCTGTTTATTTTAATGTTTCACTTTCAAGATTTAGTAAATTTAAATATTATATTCCACATGAAATTCTCTATATTTCTTGCAGGAATTTCATCAAATGTGTACCAAACCAAATTTATCAAATCCATGCATAAAATACTGCAAATTTAACAGATGTGGACCAGATTTAATTTACCCACTATTTAATTTATAATAAAGATGTAAGTATATAAATCAAAATATATAAATCTAAACTAACAGAATTTCGACATGTATTACGAAAAGATGGGTTTGACGAAAGCAAAGAAAACAGCTGCAGATGTTGAAAGTTTATAAGGAATAGATTTAACGGAAAATGTAATATACATATATAAGTGATTACTTAATAACAAGTATATACGTAATTTAAAACGTCTTAAATTTTAAATATTATAGTTAGAGAGTATTTAATTTTCTTTGATTTAGCAACTGGACAAGTTTAAATTGTCTCCAGTAAAAAGAACCGTCATGAGAAGTAGAAGAACGCAGTCTTGAGAAAATAGAATTTTTTTAAAAACATGAGTACAGTGCGACAACTATAAAATTCATTGTCTTACGTATTGTACGGAGAAATCATGGAGTTCACGAAAAGAAATCACACCCTCTAATTTTAGTTAGCAGCTTCAAAGCTTGAAAATGGGTGCTCCGGGTACCCGGAGCTCCGGAGCAGAAACCCGCTCCGGAGCACTGAAAATCGGAGCTCCGCTCCGGAGCTCCGGCGCACATCACTAATATATATATATATATATATATATATATATATATATATATATATATATATATATATATATATATATATATATATATATATATATATATATATATATAAAATGGCAATGAAAGAAAACACTCGTCACTACAGCTAGTCCGACCGAGCCTGAGGTAGGAATTAAAGTTGATCGAACTCACACCTTATACCGCAGCTCTACGGACAAGATCATACCGTCACAATCAAACCAAGCGTCCGTTCAAATAGTGTTGCTCTACTGGCAATATTTAGTTTCACTTTCAGCTCTCGTCTCAATACAAATTCAGTTTCAGAAAACATGTACATGGAGACTGAAACTTAGTTTCAAGCTCAGTGACTGAAATATTACTACGCCTGAATTTGTTCCCAAACTGTAGCAACACTTATTTTGTGTAGGTATGTAGCACTGCCAAGACTGATTTCCTGGAAATGTTCACAGTACTGGTAACATATGAAAACTAACGTTATCAAGATGATAAATTTAACTCACTGTTCTTTTTCATAGCGGCTATAGTACGTTCTCTTGCCTCTAAAACAATAAAGAATTAGTCTAGTTGAGTCAGTGGCAGTTCAGAAATGTAGGATGACTGCTTAAGTTAGCGCGGAAGATACAAATTCTGAACTTCAAATGTGCAATGATTTCATAAAAAAGCAAAATTTAAGAAACATCGCAGTGTGCAACCAAAGCGAATTAATTACTGGCGCTATGTTACTCTGGCACATGGCAAACTAAAACCCTTTTATTTTAAGCTCTTACTATTTGTCAGTTCCCTTGCCTTCGCAAGCGCCTGAAAATCGGCTGGCTTTCGTAGGTGCGCTAAAAAGGAAAGTAATTATCAAACCTTAAATGAAAATATGGCAACAGCATATAGTATAAGTAAAAGATATAATGAGTTTTGCTTGTTTCACTGTTAAGTGTTTTAATTAATTAATTAAATTGAAAGCAGAACATCAAACATAGAATACAATTTTTATGTCATTTTATGATCGAAAGCTTAAAAATGTGGAAGTTTTAACGACAGAGTTTTTAATTGAAGTCTGATTAACGCCAGTCTGCCCAGATGTGTTAATAATTAAAACATAAGACCATGCTGGCCCGCTAAAATGAACTTTGCTTCTTCTGGGATCTGAGAAAATCCAATTGTAGCCTCTCCCATACCATAGCTCATTCGATATAGATAAATATTGTTATTTACTCGTTATTGGACATCCCGATAATTGTGTATTAGTTTATGTATAATAGTGTGAATTCTGTAAATTGTAGTGCTATCTCTACGCTAGTTATCTCAAAAATGGTTTATTCCGCGTATGCCTAGTAGAATTCTGCCTACTCATCATCAAAACTCAAGAGTGCAAATACGTCTACTCTCATTTAGCAAAACTAAGAAGTGGAATTGTGCCTACTACACATCTCAAACTGGAATTATGCCTACTTTTCGTCTTAACTTTACTGAAATATGATTTTTGATTTTTATCTTTCACGTTTATGCGCTTGCATCTTCCGATTATTAAAAATACAACAACAAATAACAACCTAGTACACAACGTAGAATTAATACTATTAATTAATTACTAAAATTGTTATTAAATGTTACTAATTTTTGCATTGAAATTGAAAGTTTTTCATTTTTGTAAATTTTGAAATTTAAAAAAACAATTTTGAGTTTTAATTCAAACTACAATTTCTAACTTTTTCGTAAGTAGTGTAGAAGGATTTGAACTTTGAAGCTTAAATATAGATTAATATCTTTATGCTAGATCATTTTATTTCCCAATATCCGGTAAGCAAAAACAACATGATAATTCTAAAAAAACTGGGATAATTTATTTATTTGTCATTGTGAAAAAAGATATGAACTTCTTTGAAATTTGACTGCGTAATCAAAGACTTAAGGCCAGTTTACACCACCAAACTTTCGCCAAACTAAACCTTGGCCAAACTCAAGTTTGATGCAAAAAGTTTGGCAAACTTTGTGTTTACACTACCAAACTTCGTTTGACCAAACTTCCTCCAAACATCCACCAAACTTTAGGAGGAAACCAATGAAATTAAAGAGAATATGAGCGCCAGCTTAAACCTATTTAAACAGTTTTTTTCAGATTGTCGAAAATGGTTCTGTCATAGGTGGCCTGATCTCAGAGGCTTCCCCATTCACAGATGTGTTTTTAGTAATTGTAAGCAAATTGTAAACAATTAGAACATTAAAAGTTTTAATTAACGTTGGTTCTCTAGACTGGTAAAAATGACAGTCAAGTGGCAAAATATATACTTGGTCCTAGCAAAATTTTAGTACAATACTTCCTTTTCCATTTTTTTAAATATTTCTTATTCAATTTTCAATTTAATATTGCCAATACTGCTTTCTAATACATTACGTACTTTAAATTCTGAAGGCTGGAAACAGTCTTTTTAAATCCTTCGGAAGGCTGAAAGGCGGAAACAAATGCATTAAAAATATCTATGCAAGTGTATATATGTCGTAGGTAAAAATGAATTCAGAGAAATATCATAATTCCCTAGCACTTACCATTTAAATTTGATATTTCAGTTTTCTCTGGCGAATCTTGATAGACAAAGACTTGCATTTCATTTCAAGTTTCACTGAAGTTTAGGGAAAACTATATTGTTTTGTAAAGAGGAATTTAATTGTACAATAGGAATTTCAATATTACCGGTATGCGATTAATTTCTGATATAGCTAAGCCAACTATTAATAGCTGAAGAAAACAAAACTTCTAATAGTAGTTTATAATATATATATATATATATATATATATATATATACATATATATATATATATATATATATATATATATATATATATACTATTTTTTGCAAAAAAACAAGTTTAGTATTAACAGCAGCAAGGCAGCAACAGCAATAACAATGATTAACTGGTTTAACTGGTACTTTAATCTCATCAAAAGGAAGTGCCATATCAGGTTTCTCTTAAACAGTCTTCACAGAAATATGAAATTCTTTGTCCATATCAAGGATCTCTAGAGAGAACTGAAATATCACATTTACCTGGCAAGTGCTAGGGAATTATGACATTTCTCTGAATTTCATTTTTACCTACGACATATATAGCCCAGACCCAGGCATGTGACTTTTTGGTGGATTCTTATTGGTCAGTTTCAGTAAACGTTTGGTGAAATTTGCTATGGGACCAAACTCAGTTTGGCTGTTTGGTGGTAGTTTCGTGTAAGTTTGGTGGATGTTTGGTGTATGTTCACACCATCAAACTTCCACCAAACTTTCGCCAACGTTGAGTTTGGTCAAGGTTTGGTTTGGCGAAAGTTTGGTGGTGTAAACTGGCCTTTACCTAAACCTAGTAGACAACGTAGGCATAATTCCACTAGGCATTCAGATAGGAGGCACAATTACACTAGGCATAAGTGGAATACACGCAAAAAATACCTTAAAACTTTATATTAACCAGTTTTAAGCATAAAGGCAACGCTGTAATAAAAGTGTTTATTTAAACAGAGCGAGCATGCTTGCTACGTTGCAGTCACGTGAGATCTCATCATGCTCACAAATGGTGCTTACAATATCAGACTGGAGTTAGCTTCCATTTCTTGCTTGTGTGGATTACTACTGAAACTTTCACCGCGTTTTCTCCTTGAATTTCAAAAAACATCTTCTTTCTTTTACTATATTTGCTTTAAACTATTTTTCTAATCCTTTGCTTTCTTGAATTCTAATTGTTAGTTCAGTCCCCTGCCATGAGGAAACAGTAGCCCATGTTTTCGCCTATAAGCCAACTCCCTTGAACTGTTTGCTGATCTTATCCATTCTCCTTACACTCTTTATTTTAGAGTCCCATATCCACCTCCCCAATATTTAATTACCCATTTCCGTCTTTATATCACCGATTAATTTGCCTGTTTCTTATTTCTTCTAAGGTTCCGCGTTTCAAAATAAACTCCACAAGCTGTTATTCATCTACCTTTAATCAGCTTTAATAAATATTGCTAGCTAGTTATTCTTTTGGCTTTTGGGATTACCCCGAGATAATTTTGAAGTCAGTTTCTTGAATGAATGCGTCCCCACTTCTAAGCAGGCATCCCGACGTCCAACGCCTCTTCAAGTAATAGCAAGAGTCCATAATAATTTCGCTTACATTATAGAAAAAGAAGAGTAAGCCACTAGAGGGCTCCTCTTCTTGGCATTGCGTAATGGTGCTCCGACCACAATACGCGAATGTTCCCCCGTTTGGAGGGGGATCGGCAAGCATACCCCCCTCCGCTTGGTGGGGGTAGCCGAAAGTGGTCCCCGTTTGGTGGGAGTTAGCCAAGCGGGGTCCCCGTTTTGGGGGGGGGGGGTAGGCAGAAGGGGGTCCCCGTTTGGGCGGGGGCGCTCAGGCAGGCTAAGTTTGGCACATTCTGATTGGCTGCTGGCGACCCCCCCCACCAAACGGGGACCACTTTTGTGACCCCCCCCAAACGGGGACCAATTTTCGAATAGAACAAAAACTACCGTAATCCTCTGATCCCCCCCCACAAAACGGAGGGGGATTTTGGCAATCTGATTGGCTGTTGGCGACCCCCCCACCAAGCAGAGACCTCTTTCCTGCTACCCCCTCCCCCCACTAAACGAAGGGGGGTATGCGCCGTCGGTTTGGTCGGCCCCCCTCCAAACGGAGGAACATTCGCGTATTGTGGGCGGAGCACCGTTACGTAATGTCAGGAAGAGAAGCCCTCTAGTGGCTTACTCTTCTTCTATAATATAAGGGAAATTATTAAGGACTCTTGGTAATAGTGTGAGTTTTTAGTCGTTTAATTCCTTAGTTTAATTATTGGCTTAATCATTGCAGTGCTACAACAAATTGCCTGTCTAACCCTGCACCGCACCAACTTAAGTTTCAGTATAGCTGCGGAATAGTAGAAAACTATGTCCTATTTTTGATTGGAAGCATAGTAGTTAGTCTTCTGCTATTCCGCAGCTATTCTTTAACTTGTTGCTAACCGTAATTGTTTTATGCTGGTATACTGGCCTTTTTCCTTAATGTCAGCTTAAGCTTGCTGCAGCGGCCAATGTCAGTTTCAAATCAAAAGTTTTAAAGTCAAACACATTCACTACGTATCAAGTGACACAAAGAAGCAGGCAACGTTAACACCGTTCCGTAACTCATATTTGTATTAATTACTCACCCAGCACCCAGCATTAATGCATCATAATCACAAAATCCAAACAAAACATAAGCTAATGGAAATTGCAGCACTCACGTGGGATTGGACGCCACGGGGGTCTTACTACTGGACTGGGCCCCCTTGGTCGTTCAGGACGAGCCGGCATAAACGGATCTATCGCTTCCGGGGTACCCCCAGAACTTGGAGGACTTCGAATCGGGCTACCTCCCCGGGAGCCATGCGGACTCCCAGAGCCTAGCGGGCTCCTACTCCTACTTCTACCAGGTGACATTCTCCCTACTCCACTAGTTGACGGCTGCGGTGATCGCACAGGAGATCCACCACGGAAAGGAGGCGTTTGTACTACAGACGGATGGGGAACAAAAGCGGAAGCTCCTGAAACAGATATTAAGTCTAGTTAAAAATTTAATAAAATACGAAACGGAAATAAATTACTGCTGATCGTACACTATTTCAGGATCGGTATTATACTCTTTTGATATGGTATACTGACTAGCTATTTCAAAACAGATTAGACGGATTAATATTAATTCTTTAATAATTAATTAATAATTAATTAATAATTGATAATTAATTCATAATTAATTAATTTGACAGCGGTTAAGAAGATCGGATTGAAATTAAGTCGTTGATTTCTAAATCCGAACAACTTCGACAGTGCTTATCCGTCAGTCAAGTATTGACCACGTTTGTCCTCCTGTAGGACACATAATGCAAACAGTTGAATTGACACTGCTATACTCTAACTAGTTGCAGCAAACACATTCTAAGCTTTAAAATTATACAGAAATATTGTTCAACTCCAAGAATTAAGTAAATTAGAGCGATTCAAAGTTCGCTAGAAATACCCGAACCAGAAAAAGGCGACACAGTTTAGTTATGAATTGCTTCCTTAATCATGAATTTATCCAGTATCACTTCATCTTCTTACAATAATAAATAAAAGTTTTGATTGTTTCCCTAATCCGGGTTTTGGTTGATTAAAATTTGGTTTTGACATTACAATTAAACTAAAATATTAAAATCAAGCACCCAAAACGTCGCTGTTGGCCCTAAGGCGACTTCGTCCTCTCGCTTAACAAGAGAGTGTTCACCAAAATCCGCAGAACTTACTTGTCAATGAAACAAATCTAATGTCCAGATAAAATAGGTCAGCTAGCACTTCTTAGAAAAGCCAACAACGACTCTAAGTATGCGCTTAAGCTCTAGTGTTTAGTGCTTAAACAAACTATATAGAAACCAGGACGTATATAATGTAGCCAGCTGTTTCTCTAGGCCAGCTTATCAACTAACAAGCTTATTTGCCTAAATGGGTTGCCGCTGCAGTTTTCCTCTTATAAATAAGTCAATTATGCCACGATATTACTCCTTGGCCCTGACAGCTTTTTGTCTACTCAAAGAGAGCTTTCGAATGATACCATATTGTGATTTTTCGACAACTTTTGATTTTGACCCATTGTGGCCGGTTTTGACCATTTTTGACCCTTTGAGGTTCCCTAACTTCTTTGTCTTACATTCTTTTGATTTGGCCCTTTTACAACATTTAAGCTACTCCACGAAAGCTTTCGAATGATGCTCATATGAGCTCAATTGATCAACTTTCAATTCACAGCATCACCGTATCGAGTACTAAGCATGTCGAAGGCAGGTGGGCTCCCCTTGTGTCCAGATTTACTTCACTCTGCCCCGAATCCACATGCACAATTTCAGCCAAATTGGCTATTCCTAGCAAAAGTTATAACCCTTGACATCAGTTTTGAGCTATTTTGTCCGGTTTCGGCCATTTTTGACCCATTTGAAGCTCCCGTTACAACTTTTTATTTACGCAACTGAGCGTTTGAATGATACCCATAGTGGGCGGTTTCCGTTACTTCAATTTTGACCATTTGCAGCATCACCGTTTCGAGTATATTCGCATGACGCATCGGGGTCAGCCCGCCTGGTGGCCCCAGAGTATTTCACCCCACCCCCAACCCACATGCAAATTTTAGCTAAATCGGTCAAGCCAATCTCAAGCCAAAAAAATAATAATAGTAATAATAATAATAATAATAATAACAAATAAAGGATATACCCAAATTAAAGTTTGCGTTTTAGTGCGAAAAGCGGTAACCCAATAACGTCAACTATCTAAGCGTTTACGACTTCCTTGCAATAACACGTAACTAACTTATACTTTCTAACCAGAAGGGCCAGGCATTCCAGAGGTGCTAGGGCCAGGAGAACGCGGCGGGCTTGGAAACTGCTGAGGCGATCGTCGACCTGAAATTGTCTGCGATGGTCCCGGCTGCCTTGAAGTTTGACGACGCGGACCCAGCCTTCCACGATATTGTTGTTGACCGCGACCCGGCGATGGCACTAAGCGGGGTGGCGAAGTAGCTAAAACCAAACATTGCGCTTTCAGTTGGGCTTTCGTGTGTCGCTTTTTCTGAAGAACCTTGACAAACTTTGAATGTACACGCCTGTTTTGTCGATAGTCAAGATCAGAGCGACACACGAAACGGTTCCATTTTCTGTAATGAAACTAACTACATGAAACTAATCTAACTGTGGCCTGCTATTTATGATTCGGCGGGGAATGTTTAAAATTGCAATGCTGAAACTTAAGAAAGTCGACAAAAATGCTAAGAAATAAGTATTCAGCTCAATTCAATTCGGTTCAATTCAGTTAAAAATAAACTCACAGTTGTATTCAGGGTTTTTTTTTTGGTTTTCGGATTTGCGTCAACCTTGCGTCCCGCTAAACTCAAGTTGCGTCCCGTTAAGAAATTTTGCGTCCAGGCAGAATTCTTGTTTTAGCGTGTTTTTAAGTGCAAAAATTGTTTTATTTATGAAAATTTCTATAATTTCTTTAGTGCATAGCTATTTAGACTATTTAAAAAGCTGATGCAAGTAATGTAACAGGTAACAGTAATGCACGATTACAGGATCACCTACCTACCTAGAATATAGACATGTTGAACATACACGGCGGGGGGTCTGGGGGCCCCCAGAAGTTGAAGAATTTTTTGAAATTACAGAATAATTCGTAATGGAAATGTTTAAAAAGATTTTATTTGGCGTCTGTTGCAGAACTTAGTAATTTTCGATTGTATATATTATTGACACACATTATTCCGATATTTCAATGTTAGTTAAATCAATTTAAGTATTAAAAATTTATGAAATGTTTAGGAATATCATTGAGAAGAAAGGTAGCGAATATTAAAACATACATTCGGTTTCGAAAACTGGTGATCCTTGACAGCAGGATTATTGCAAATAAGCACCGAAGGGTCTGGGGGGCGGAGCCCCCCAGAAGTTGGAGATTTTTTGAAATTACGGATTAAATCCGTTGTGGAAATGTTTAAAAAGGTTAATTTGGCAACTGTTACATGGGTTAGCCTTTAAGGTTATTTCATAGTCGTGAAAGCTCAAACAGTACGTCGACGCTCCAATTGTAACATGGCTTTTTAGCGGTTTAAAAGCATTGAAGCAGATTCACGCTCACAGACGAATGCAGACGCTAACACACATGCGGGCATCTAAGTCTGTCTACGCGTGGTGCTGGCGGCTGGAACTGTGACATCAGCATTAATTTATTAAACACATTTAAATTAATGCATGGGTTGACTAGATTTGAATCTGTCAACAAATAGTAACGTTCGGTTTCCGCGGATCCATTTAATACATATTGCTCCGACTCCGCAGAAAGCTCAGATCGTGCACAATGTTGTGAAAAGAACTGTTTCAATGTTTCAAGGAAAGCATGGGTGGTTTTTAGTAGGTTCTTCGCTGAATTTACACTGTTTTGAATGTCGCTAAATGAATTACACTGACGAATTCTCAGCTACAATAGATTTCAGCCGAAACTGTGGTTAGTTTTCTGCACTGGGCGTAGAAGAAATACCGGAAAACAGCAGAATAGCGAGATCAGCATCTTCTTGACGAAAAGAACTCGCAAATTCTTCAGTACTTATATTTTGCATATCTAATTACTCTTTTAAATGTCTGACTGGCGTATGCTAATGTGAAAGTCTCATTTGCATTTCGCAAAATCTATGTAGCGAGGCTGTTTACATACGTACAATCTTAATTTTTGTAGAGTGAACACATAAGCAAAAGCATTCTTGACAGATACATACGACACGTATTGAATGATCTTGCATTGCCAGGAAGAATAAAACCTAAATGTCGGTTAAAAATGGTTAACGTTGCAGAGTATAGAGATTTTAAGTATTTAGTGGTAAGAAATCCGGTTTTGGCAAGATTCGGTTCATACTATATTGCAATTTTAAATCTTGGCGTTGTAAAATTACAATAGTATGGTCTGCGATTTTAAACCTTGGCGTTGTAAAACTACTGTACTACAGTCAAAGCTCTCTGTTCTTGCACTAAAATTCTCCAAATTAGATTTGGCTAAAAATAAATAGGTCGCTTCAAATATCACCATCTGGACCTACTCTGTTGACGGGCTTCCGTACATATCTAATATTATCGCGTTCAGTTATCTGCTTTAAACGACAACCACTTATTAAGTTGAGACCAATGCATTGCATTAAGTTGTTGAAGTTGATGCTGTATTTCACTTTACAGCAAACGCTCCATCGCTTTTCGGACTCTCGAATCTGCCATCATGCATGCAGCACGAAGCAAGACACTCCTACTTGTACTTTGCATCCTTCCGAAGTGATGATAACAATAAGTGATTATTGAGTCATGTTTGTAAAAAGTCATAACTCAACCTTAATAGTTTCCTACGTATGCCTCCACGTCTACATCTTTGCGAAAAGTGGTGGTAACAGTAGCACTAACAGATTAAATACTATACTTACGCTCCTGTTCCCAAGGGCGCCATATCTTTGGAGGTGGCGTAGCCGCACCTGAAATTACGAACTGCAGATCTAACTTTATCAAGCTCTACGATTTTTAGCATGAAATTTTGGTTTTTGCAACGAGTTGATACAAGGAGACAATTCAAAATATTCCAGCCTTATTCACTTTATAACTTCACTAAAGATGCTGAAATTACATACATTACAGTTTGAGGAATTTTTTGCTTTGATAAATCCGCAAAAAGTCGCTGAGCAAAACTATGTATTCGCATCATACCTGAGCAGTTTTTTCGGACGGGGTTGGGAATCCGGTGCCTTTTGTCACAAAATGGATACTGTTCATTTGGCGCGTAATTTAAAGCTGCAAGCTTTTATTTGAATAGAAAAAATAGTACTGGGGATAATAGGTTATCTTAGAAGTAAAATATAAAGTATAAAGGTTATGTAAACTGCACACATGGGCAATGCCTGCACAACTCCTGCACATGTGCAGGCTAGGAAAATTTACCCCCGCGCAGTGCGCAGCAAAAATTTTACCCCCGTGCGCCACAGGAAAGCGCCTCAATATATTATCCCGCGCAGCAAATTTTTATCGTAGCGCAACAAAATTTTTACCGCCGAAAGCTCACAAAGATGTTATAAGGCGCAATAAAATTTGTACCTCAGCACAACAAAGCGCAGCAAAATTTTTGTCCGCGCTACCAAATTTTTACCCCGCGCAACTGCTCCTAGCATCAAGATTTTATATATATCGCTCAAAAATAGTTTAATACCCTGGCGCAACAAAGTGCAGTAAAGTTTTATCCCGCGCATCCCAAATTTTTACCCCGCGCATAAAAATTTTATCCCGTGCAACAAAATGGTCTCAAAATTTCTTGGTCGGCTTCGCCTTGGCGATTTTTCCATTACATTTATTAGATATAATTTTGATTTTATTTAATAAGTTTCGGGCCTGCCTAAACATCACATTCTGTTAGAAAATATTGCGCCGTAGGCACGTTTTCGTTTACTTTTCCTTATAAATGTTCGCGCCTCCGGCGCGTTTTCCATTACATTTCTATCAAAAACTGCTACATTTCCCATTAAATGTATAAAATAATTTTTGGACCTGTGGTGTGTTTTCGTTTTCATTTCCTTTAACACTTTTCAAGCCATCGGCGGTTTTTGCTTTATATTTCTTTAAAAAATTTGCGCCATCGGCGCATTCTTCTGTAGCTTAAAAGTTGAGTAGTAGTTCGCAGTCGAACGCTTAAAGATACACAGTCAAAATCCAAAATACGCAACCGAAATAGGCATTTCAAATGGTAGGTAAAAAAATTAAGGAGACAATAGAAAAAGTTCACAAACCAAATAATTCCTACTTTCTTAAATTTCCTGCAACTAAACTCCTAAGAATTTTCTAATTTTTAACGGCATATTTATTGCGTTTATGAAGAAAAATATTAAACTGTATCCGATCTTTAAGAAAAAATTGCTATTTTTGCTTCAAGATGTGTAGAAGTTTTAAAAAACATTCTCGGTTCTTCAAAGTGAAAAGAATTAAAGTTGCAAAGACCAATTTTATTGCAAATAAAAAATTTCGTCAGCTTCTGAGGGGCTCTGCGTCTGCCCCCCCCGTTACAAATATTTTACCGCTACCCCTTTTTAACACGTTCCTGGGGAGGGACGTAATTTATTAAATTTTATAAAAAATTTTCAATGAAATTTTATCATAAATTTTTATGAAAATATGTTTTGGACGTAAAATTACGTCCAAATTCCAGTGTATATTATAGCCGTTTCTGAATAAAAGGATAAGATTTGTGCAACCAGGCATATATATGTAAAAAGGTTGAATTAATCGATTTAGACTTGATTCAAAAGGCGGAATGCAGCCTGACGCGTTTATTAGGCTAAAAATCATTTGGAAGTAATTTTACGTCCGCACAGAAAATTTTAGTAATAAAATTTTATCGTTTTGTACAGTTTTATGCTTAAAATCTGGAAGAAAATTAGGTCTTTAAAACTTTTTTGTTGAAATATACTGCAAGAAGATATGAAAGACGTAAATTTACGTCCACGTTCTGAAAATAGCTCATCAAACAGATCTCATCAAGCTGATCAATTCTGACCAAAGGCAGAAGTCGCCACATTAACGATGAGTTCAGGACGCTAATATAATTTTGGAGAACCAAGCAAAAATTTTTTGGGAACGTGTAATTTTCACGGCCCTTTTTACGACCCCCCTCTCTGTTGCATTCCACATTGGTCGCTCCACCTGCAGTTGCTTATATATTTTAATTACATGCTCTTGATTATAAATAGAGAGAATCAAAATTTTAGCATTTTTTGCGAGATTCATCAAAAACTTGGAGGATTGCGCAAAAGTTAGCAAATCTTTCCGACAAAGGGGCTTGAAAGATGCGTGACAAAAATAGAGCGTTGTAAAAACCACAGTGGACACATGTCGTGAAAAATTACAAATTTAACCCCCGCGCAGTGAGCTCGAAGGCTGTGCAGGCTAGAGCCAAGTTCATTGCCCATGTATGGTAAACTGAACAAGCTTAATCTCTCGGAAGTAACCACGAACAAGGACTGGGGGAACGGAGGCTCCCAGAAGCCGAAAAATTTTTCTGAATTGCAATAAATTCATAATGGAATGTTTAAAAAAGTTTGGTTAAAGTAAAAAAGTATAAATTAGTAAAAAACATCTAAACGTATACGTGTAAAAAGCATATTGAATGCTGCTATATAACCACAAAAAACGATACTTGCATAATATTGCATATGATATTTGCAGCAGGAAACAAATTATACACAACTGATTAATGGTAGAAAATAATGAAGGAAAACAAACCTTGTTGCAATACAATAAGAGGATACCACGGGAACAAAACGGGGGTCTGGGACTGGCAGCCCCCAGTTAAAAGCAAACACTTTTGAAATGTGACAGGCTTAAACCTATTTTTCCAAGACACTTTTACAAAACTTTTAAAATTTTTTTCTGAGTATTTTGTTGTGTAAATAAGTTTTTCACTCTGCAAATTTATTCACTGCTTCAATTCTACATTGTATTCTGCACGAATAACCCTGCTACGAATGCTTTAATTGAAAGCAATGATTGTTTATCCATTTGATGTATCCCTCAGCCTGGTCATTCGATGCCTACTTTCCCCAAATCTAGAGGATATCTGGTGGCTAAGCCGAATGCGGTGCGTAGTCAGATTGAATCCGCTGCAGTCCCTTTAATGTGGTGTATAGTCAGACTAATTTGGTATATAGCCGATATTCAGTTCATCGGTAGGTACAGAATATATTTGGTGTGACAGCTAACACATCCGGCGGGAAACTAAGTCGAATCCAGTGAGCGCTTCCATGTCAACGGATTTGTATAGACACATCAAAACTATGTAAAGACTGAAGAACTTAATTGTGCGTCCGAATCCTCTGAAAACGTATGTATCATTCTTGTGCGTCAATTCTTAGAAAATATCCTATAGGTATTATTTCAGTGCGTATGAGGGGACTTAGGATGGCCACCTCCCCTCCATACTCCCATTGCCCAGGTGTGATTGCATCAGCTTAATCGAGAGCTACTAAATCGGTACCCCGAACTTTTGGGATTCATTTCGTTTCTGGCAATCCATAAAATAGAATCCATATGCTTACAGATGCATATGACTGCAATAGTGAATAGCAGAACTACGTTTTGCGAAATTGGGTGCAGGATCAATGCCATAGCAGATGCACCAGCATAAAATAACTTAATTTGGAATTCCCCGTGTTACTATTAACGTGGATACAGCATTAGCATTCACTTAAAATGATTGTACTTGAAATTTCTTGTGTAGCAATCCATGTGCATACATCTCCTTAGCATTACAAAAATTAAGCTTGAAGGCATCTTGAAATACGAATTAAAGCTTAGTAAGTTTTATCCAGATTCCATAAATCAGTCATTTCTTCGTCTTTCATGATTTTGGAAAAGTTTGCACATACCATGGCAAAATTTGAATTTTTAACAAGGTACTGAATTACTGAATCTACATTCTGCATGTATGAACAGTTCTTGATATTTGGAAACTGTATAAGCTTAGGGATGAATGTGCAAATTAACACGCAAAAGTGTCTCCAAACTGCGAAAAGATGTTTTCATACAATTGGATAGCACGCTACAGCGTGCAAGCAATCCACAAGCATGGAAGATTTCTTCGCTGTAGAGCTAAGCCTACGCCGTTTCCTTGTCGGAGTATGCAGAGAGACAGTTTCAAAAAGTTCTCCATTCACCTCCTTTAATTACTTTCCGTTAGTATAAATAAGTAAATTTGGTAGGATAGCATATAAACGACTGGCCAGGGGATAGAAATTACACACGGCGATAGAGGGGGGACATAAAATAAAGAAAGAACGACACTAAATGACATGGAGAAAGCCCAACGCTGAAGGGAGAAAATTAGACGGTTAACCCCCTCACAATTGAAACGCCCTCTAGCTGCGCTGTCCCAACCATGTAGCTCCAAAAAAGAAGACACCTAATCCCAGGTCTAGATTATGGGTGGAGCTACATGATACGTTGGCGAAATGCTGGCAGCTAAGGAAGCCAGGTATTAGCCAGGGTGTACTATATCCATTAATAACGAAAATGTTGACCGAGTGTTGCATTTCAGCGAGATTATAATTATTATAGTTGCATGAACTGTTACCATCAAACGTGGGGCTAGATTATAAATTCCACCAAAGGTATTGTTACTATTTATGTTAGCTTTGCACACTCTTAAAAAGACTCCTGTAGAATTTACAGGAAATCTTGTAGCTTTCTACAAAAGTGCTCCTGTGTGGTCAATCACTAGCGGAACTTCCTGTATTTCCCACAAAAGTAAATTTTGTATTTTTAGTAAATAGTAAAAGAAAAGAATACAGTAAAAATTACAGGAGTTTCCTGTACCAAATACTAAAGAAACTTGTAGTTTTTATTACAGAACTTTCCAGTAGACAATACTAAAGAAATCTGTAGTTATGTTTAACTTTGTGACAGCCCTAAATCAAATGCCAAAGCTGTAGTTTTTGCAAGGCAAAACCTGTAAATTTTACTGGAGAGACCTGTTATTTGAAAAGTGGGTATGTGTGGGGGGGCGACGCTCCCAAAATATTTTCGGCAGTTAGCGGCCGTTACAAAAAATTCACCCACGAGGTGTTGAAAGACTGAAAATTTGAAAAAAAATTCGAAAATTTCAGTCTTCAAAAATTATGATCACTGTCGCCCTTATATACTTAGTTTGCGTTATCAGCGTATCGAGTACTTTACTGTAAAGTAAACCTGTAAACCAGTGAAAACTACAGGTTTCATTTGTATTGAATACTGGAATAACTTGTAATCCATTCTACCAAAGAAGATCCTGTAAAAACTACCAAACATGACCCGTAGACATTACAAGACTTAACCTGTAGTTTCTGCGCATATACAAAAGTGCTCCCTGTAGCCTCTACTGGAACATTTCTAAGAGTGAACACAACTGCAATAATTTATGCCTAAAATAAATATACTTATACAACTCACTCTCTCTTTTCCTATGTTAATTGCGTGCGTATATATAGCTGAGTGCACGCTACAGAGACTATACTATACTGCACTATACTTATCCGCACGGTGCACGTTGGGAGGCCTGGACCTAAACTAATTTGCTGCGCCATGCAGAGAAATGCATAGCGCAGCAGTGTGTGCAGCTGAGCTCCAACCTAGACAGCTCAGCTGCACATCAAAAAAAGGCCTCCCAGCCTCGGCAATTAACTGCCAGATAGTCTTTAAAATTGCTTGAATTTATGCTCTCAGCTGCAGCATCAGAGAATCAAGTTTCATTAGTTTAGTGGCAAGCTTCATTTGTAGCTTGTTTCGTTGTATAAGTACTTTACAACACGACATTACTTGCATTCAGAGATTAATGCAGCGTCGCACGGGAAGCCCTCGTGCGTGGCACTCGTGCGCTTCGCGCACTCGTGCCACACACTCGGAGCTTCCCGCACGGCGTGCGTATAAATCTCTGAATGCAAGTAATGTCGTGTTGTAAAGTACTTATACAACGAAACAAGCTACAAATGAAGCTTGCCACTAAACTAATGAAACTTGATTCTCTGATGCTGCAGCTGAGAGCATAAATTCAAGCAATTTTAAAGTATACTTATTTCATGCGCGGATAGAATTTTCTCAATCTATTTTATGGAGTCTACAGTTTTTGTGGAATCTACAGCTTGGTTGCTTTCTCTAAAATTTTCTAATTGGCATAGATACACACTGTGCCTACACTTCGCTTGCTGTGTTCTATATTCGCAATTGTGACGTGGATTCAATAGTGTTTAGGAAATGTTCCTGCTAATTCTTCATAGTGATATTTGAATTGTGGAAATGCGCATTTTGATGTTCGTTACAAGCGCAAACTCTAATTTTGTAGTACATAACTGTACAGTTCAAGAACTTGATGGGACCCCCAACGTATTGACATTTACGTTTGACCGTTCCACTGGATAGAAGATTTTGGCGCGCGGCTAGGCTCACTAGCCTACCCGGAACGGCAACAATTCGTTTGAGCCGAGCCGACCACGGAGAAACTTGACATAAAGAAAGCGAAGAAATAGAAAAGAAAGAAATAAAGTAAATTTTACTGACATATTTCCTGACTTGTTAAAACAAAAAACCAAAAATAATTTAGTTTACAAGTGTCCAGTTTTCAACTTTACTGTTTAAATTTCAACGTTCTTTGCTATTATTTTTTTCAGGCGATTTTACTTTAAATGTTAGGCTGAGCGCGAAGTTAAACTTGGGTGTTGTGTAAGTAGTTGAAAAGACTTCATGCCTTATTTTTTAGAAAATATTCATTCAGTTCATTCATGATTTAGTATCATCAAAGAGAAATCATTCTTTGATTTGGAATTTTTCAGTAGTTTCTTTTATCTGATTGCAGAAAATGTTTGTAACTGCATGTAGAATGACAAAATCTCTCCAATCTTGTGAGGTTAATTGCTGGAAGTTTACTGGCCTTGAACACAACTTACTATGAAATCGAAGTCATTTAGAGGATTAGAAAATTTTCTGCAACGCGGAAATTGTATACGAAATTCTAAATTATCGCAACATTCACAAAAGGGTATGTCCACTTCAATTTGCACGCTATCTTCAGGGTTAAAGCTCGAAAACACAACTACTCATTTGGTTCAATGTGCGTCTGTTGCTAGCTTTAGAATACGAAGATAAATAGTTGAATTTTCGAGCTTTAACACGTAAAGATGTGCAAATTTATTTGAAGTGAGCATACATATTTGTTCAGCACTTAGCGAACAGAGCATGTATCTAGAGCTGATAACGGAGAGCTTGCCTGCTGTCACACTCGTACATATTATGTATTCCTGGTGATACTTCACAATGTGCTGGTCAGAACAAACTTTGGTTCTTCTAAGCGAAACGTCGTCGTGAAATAACAATTGGAAAGCAGTAAATATTTGGCTGCATATCTACCTTTAATCGAAAATAGCATTTAGTTGCTAACACTGTTGCACTTGCAATTTTGGAAGCTCCTGGTTTACTTTGTCTAGTGCTAAGAAGTGGTTGCGAAAGCATTACTCATTACACTTTGCATTAACCTATTAGCTTTCCGTTAAAGCGATTCCAGTAAAGGGTATCGACAATAGAAAGAGTATTAACAACTCTGGAGAATCTCACACGTAACACTGGCCGTTTTCTGCTTATATAATTCTAACTTAACGCCATCGCAAACGCACGCTTCAACATTGATTTATGTATATCGATACTTCTCTTCTTTCTTAATCTGGTCTAAACAAAATGGAATATGCCATGATCGATTGAGAACCGAATCTGTCGCAAGCCCACTAACTACACCCAAATTTGCACAAAATTTGCCCAAAAGTGCACATAGAAATCCACCTTTCCGGACATCTTTTTTTTCAATGACGGTTGTTATGCAGATTCCTTACTAACTACTTATGCTGTTTTAGCTTTGCTAGGTCCGTTTTAGGTCTGTTTGTTTTAGCAAATGTACCTTAGATAACCAACATTACTTTTGAACTTTTCTGAGACATTCATAGAACACAGAGGTCCTTTTTTGAAAGATACTCCCCTTGAGAATCACCCGTTAATTTAATTTAATTTGATATTGTCGTAAATGATTCTAAGTGTCGTAATATCCTTTTGATATTACTTGGGTCGCGTGGATTTCCGGAAGGAAATCCCCTGAGAAGCTTTGGACTTTTGGCAACTTTCCCAAAAGTCCTCAATTTCACTTTTAAATCAAAATTCCCGCAATTTAAACCACAGAACGCATTCTCAAGCTTACAGGATTCAACAGACTTCTCAAATTCACAAATCAGCTTCTTGGGGATGATTTTCTGGGCCCAGGAAATATTCTTGGGGATGGTTTCCTGGGCCCAGGAAATATCATGTTAGAAGGATCCTAACGGTTTTAACCCATTTGATTCAGGTCTGAATCAGCCTTACCTGTGCCTGCCAGGATTTGGGTCGAAATTTCCCTGCCTGTCAGTCTGTGCTGCCCTGGCTTTTGGAGTTTGCCGCCATCCCCGTCCCCAATCAGTTGCCCTCCCTCTTTATTTCTGTCTCACCGGATGAGTTCTTTCAAGGATCTCTCACTCCCCTGTACCAGTTTAGCGATTTATCATTAAATCAAAAATCAAAAATTTTGTAGGTTTCAGGTTCTATTATAAAGTTCCTAGGATAAACTAGTTTACTCTATAGTGATATAGTGATATAGAATATAGTGATCAGGTGTTCAGAATCTGTACCAGCTGAGCGATTCATAATTAAGTCATTAAAAAATTTAGTAGGTTTCAGGCTCTAATATAAAGCTCCGAGGATTAACTAGTTTACTAAAGTTCTAAAGGGATAATTTGGGAATATCAGACTGCTAGTTAGGTCTAGGTCTTCTGTTAGATCTAACTAAAATAAATTAGGAGTATCAACAAGGTATGAGCCTTAAGGTGGTAGTATCCTTTTGTGCAGTGCTTTTGTGGTGATTTTTTTTGAAACGCTTTAACTTTCGTAATTTTTGGAGTTGGAAATAGCTTTATACATCATTTTAAAGCTTATAATCTGTATATACATCCACATGAGTCTACGAAACGAAACCTTCCCGTGAGTTTATGAAACTAGTAAAAGTAGAGCAAAACTAGCAAAAATTTTCTGGCATACTGGCATCTGATAAACTGAATACAGACCAAAAAGTTTTGAACGTCGATATATCAAAACTGTAGAAACTGCCAAAATGCCAGAACTACTTACACGGAAAGTGGCTATGTTTTGCACTAAGGAAACTATTCTCTTAGCATACTCAGCCTATCTTCAGCATTGGCCTAGTATGCTGCTGCGCTCATTTTTTTAACCGAAGGGGCCTACTGTTTGCGATTTAGTTATTTATATTTAATTTAAAAAATGTAGTTATTTAAATTTTTTAATTTTGGTTTGTGCAGGTGGTGTTCTGCTGTGGCATTGTATTATTATTAATTTTTCCATATTCCCCCTGAGTCAACCTCCTAGTTGCGCCAATGCTTTTATTGTCCCCCCCCATCACACTTTGAAGTTGAAAGCATAGGTTTCTCTGTATTTATGTAAATTAGTTCAAGAACATCTGAGATCAGTTCATTATTAGCTGCTATACTATATTAGTTGATTGGTTGCAAGGTTTTGAGTGAATTAGTAATATCATTTCACCCTATCAACTTTCTTTCAAAATCACGATTTTCACTCCTGCCGACACCATGACACAAGTTCGACAAAGTTTTTAGAGCCGTAGGTGACTTCAATTGCTGAATGAAACCTTCAAATTCTGCAGGGATATTCTACTGTCCTAAATCTTTGTTATTGTTTGATCTAAAGACAGAGTATGATTTGTTTCTGACACTGCTAATCAGTTTGCATGGGGCGTTGTTATTTCGCTGAATAAAGGTAGCGGAGCGCGAACATTTATTGTTTACATCAACAAGAAATTTCTATTTATACTGCATGAGCTCAAAAAGTGATATAAGATTTCTGTTCAAAGGCGATTTTTCTCAAAAAATTTGTTTCGTTAAACAAAGCCGGAGGTCCTGGTTTCCTGGATGCATCCATGCCGATCCATCAACTTTAAAGCTTCATTGCGGTGTGTGGTTACAAAGAATCAATAGTGAAGCTCATAATAAGCTCATCCAAATGAGAATAATCTATTACATAATTCTATGGATGATTTTATTCCTCAAGCTCAGGTGCAGAACCACACCCCTTTTTAGGGGTCATCTTGTTTCTTGT
The DNA here is from genome assembly GCA_030248195.1 of Trissonchulus latispiculum. Lineage (NCBI taxonomy): Eukaryota > Metazoa > Nematoda > Enoplea > Enoplida > Ironidae > Trissonchulus > Trissonchulus latispiculum. Next base: position 29,127 of record JASAND010018644.1, read on the forward strand.
GCCATGATATGAAGGACATATGGGCCGGGGGACAATTTTTTTTGTTTTTGGCTCAACTAAGCCTCAATACTCCAGAAAATCTAGCAAATGTGCGAGGACACGAAATTTCGCAACTTTGGCGCGAAAGCGTCTTCTAAAAATGTCACTACAGTTTGGGAACGAATTCCAACTTAAGCTTGGTTCGATTGTGCCTGGGTGGCTCAATCGGTAGAGCGTTGGCCTAGACTGCCAAAGGTTATGGGTTTGATCCCACCGCAGGCCCGAATTTTTTGGGTCGGAGGTGCTGTAGTGACAATCTTAGTTTCGTTTGTTCTTTCATTTGTATTCAGTTTTCTCGCAGCTGGAGACGTTTTAGCTCAAACCAAGAAAAATGTCCCCTTCGCAATGAGGCGAGTTTTCATCCAGCCAAAAAGTAGGCAAATCCATTGGGTAGTTTTTGAGAAATCGATGTTCAAAACAAAATAAGCGCTGTTTTTCCAAAATGATTTTTCGGCCAAATCTTTAGCTTAAAGCAACGAATCCCAGCTAGGCATTGCTAAATTGGGCAATTAGACCGCGTATTGATTGAGTATAAACAAATGAAAATTGCCCGTACCATTTTGCAGTAATTTTGAAAAAACTGATTTCCTAAAGAATGACTGTTTTTGACCCTTAAAAATGTTTTCAGCTTATACTGACTTAACCACTAGAGAAAGCTCAAAGCTTGTAAAAGCAAAAATGTTGGTTTTTGTACCCTCTTTCCATCCATCAATGATGTTTCGACTATCTACTGAGAGTATAATGCCAAAAACCCTGTAAATTTCTTACCTTTTCAGCTAAAAATGTGGGACTGGTCTCAGCATGTTAATGAGCACCAAAATAGCATATTTGGAAAGTTTCATCTGTTTTGATAAAGAATTGGAGCCTAAAGGTTCAAATCTACACTAAGCGATACCAGTACCTTAAGGAATCTGTGGTTAGGTGTTTGTCTGTGTCTGACTGTTATTCTACTTTGAGTTTGCGTCATTGTTGATTCTATATTCAGTTGTTTTTATCAGTGTTGTATTATTTGTTGTGGTTGTCAGAACCACTGTGTATTGCACTGTTCACCTCACCAATTTTGTATTGTATATACCTAACTAATCCCTTCACCTACAGTCTGTAACATCTTGTCCTGTTTTTCTCTGCATATAATTATTGTATATTAAAACCTAAAATTTATAGGTTCAGTAGTCCTTCCTGTTAGGATCTTAGGGATTAGACTAGCACTCAGTTTGGATTTGGTTAGAGCTTTAGTTTAGGACTTGGCTTATATCACGCTGGCAGAGTTAGTAGCAGTCTTGTCTAGCTGTGAACTAGAGTGCGATAGTTGCGGTACAAAGTTGACTGTTAGTTTTGAGCTAGAGGCATTCCAGTACTTGAGCGACGAGACTCTTAGAGGTAGACCAGATAGTTGAAGGAACTTGCGAGGCAATTCCAGGCACTGAAGACTTTGTGCCTAAATATTTCCCCAGGAAGTGTAACAGTTGTACTGAGCAAGAGGTGTTGATTTCTGCCTGATTCTAGATTTCGATTTTCGACGTAATCGCAATACTACAAGTTATAGTATTGTAAGATACCAAAATTTGTTTTATTTATTACATTAATTTGATGTTTACATCTTTGTTCACTTGTTCTTTGTTCTTCAATGCGCAAACATTTTATCTGAAATTGAAATCAATAAAAAAACGATTACGCGGGACCAGTTGTTAACCATTTTTAGAAAATGTTAAGGTCCCCAGTAGTGTCCTAACTGGTACAACACAGTGGTCATTGAGTGTGTGTAAAAATGTAGTATTATTTCCTTTTAAGGAAGTAGTATTCATAGGAATTCCTCCCTCTAAGTGGAAACAAGATGAATACCTAGATGTTGTTTTGAAACGAAGAAGAAATAGCAGGGGAGGGATGTATCGCGTTGAAAGAAGAATGCTGAAACGGGTCTCAACAAAGATTCTTTAACTAGCCGGTCACAAAGAAGGCTTAGGCCTAATGGAAATTTTTAATTTTAGACCTGATTCTAAAATCTAAAATTCTTAAATTTTGCATGTTTTCAACATTTGCCACAATTTACTGTATATGGATTCTGGAACGACAATCTCTAAAGTCTGACCAAAAAATGTGGGGAGCGAAATTGTTTTGTTTATACTGAATTAACGGTACATTTTTTGTATAGCAATATTTTCTCAACCGTCGTATCATGAACATTTTTATGGTTGAAAAAGAAGTTTGAAAAAATAAAATTCATGAAACGAAGCCGATTTTCTAAGTTATGAAAGATCAGCAGTGCCAGGAACTAACAATTTGGTGGAACATTAACCCATGTCCCAAACATATTGTATAGTTTCGTCAGGTAATTGCGATAGTTGTTGAATTTTTTCGATTTTCAAAATCCTTTGATCTTTGCCGCCTATCCAACTGGAACTGGCTATTACTCGCAACTCTCTCAATGAAAAAATTTTCAATTGGAATTTCAGGGCCTCTAATGTGTCAGCTTCTAATTCATGTGGTTTTTCAAAATTCGAAAATCGATGTTTTCGAAAAATACCACGTTTGACCCGATATTTCGGCAATGCGAATCCAGCCAGATGTGAGTAAAATAGCATAATCATAAGAGCTGAATACAACGATACAAAGCTCAAGTTCATACCATGACGGTTCAGAAAATATATACATTGCTGCAGTAAAAATGTACCGCTAATTCAGTATAAACAAAATAATTTCACACCCAACATTTTTTGTCAGACTTTAGTTCAATTCTCAGCTTGCAGGTGATGCAAAGTCTGCTCCAAGAATATCGGTCGAGCAATTTGTGTGCCGCTTTGAAGATTGACTATCGATAAAACATGTATACTTTATAGCACTGCTCTGCGTGCATTCAGAGATTTATACGCACGCCGTACGTGAAGCTCCGAGTGCCACGCACGAGGGCTTCCTGTGCGACGCTGCATAAATCTCTGAATGCAAGCAATGTCGTGTTGTGAAGTACCTATACAACGAAACCAGCAACAAATGAAGCTTGCCACTAAACTAATGAAACTTGATTCTGTGATGCTGCAGCTGAGAACATAAATTCAAGCAATTTTTAAGGTCACCTGGCAGTAAATTGACACGGCTGGGAGGCCTTTTTTGTGTGCAGCTGAGCTGTCTGAGGTTGGAGCACAGCTATGCAGGTCACTGCAGGGCGTAGCATATAAGTTTATGTCCAAGCCTCCCAGCGTGCACCGTGCTGATAAATAAGTTATCCGCAACGAAGCTCTCTGTAGCGTGCACTAAGCTATGCACGCACTAATTTTAACATAGGAAAAGGGAGAGTGAGTTGTATAAATGCGTACATACAAACTATTCGTTAAATTTGAAGGTCAAGGTCAAAGTGCATGGCGAACTTCGGAACTAGAAGGTTCAGTGAATACAGCTTATCGCTTTCAACTTGACTGCGGGTGTACAGTAGGGCGGTGATGCCCTACTGTCATATTTTATTATTATTTAAAAAGATTCTTTATCCAAAATTAATCCGAACTTATGTATCTCGTTTTTGTCAAAATTGCCCCGATAGTTTATAAATTGTGTTTGAAATATTGTAATTGTATGTCTTTTTGCAAAGATAGATCAGCAATTTGTCAGTCTGGTTTCGAAATTCTCTCAAAAGTCTCATCTAAAATTTGATTGGCTGGGCAAGTCACGTGTGATCACGTGATTGCTCGTTCTTTCGTTACTTTCAAAAGGCCCAGTCAGTCTTAGTTTAGCGCTTGACGTGTGAAGTCGGTTTTCTTTACTAGCTCTGCTTCAACTTTATGCTTTATTTTACCATTTCTGCCATTCATTGGGGCTCTCGAGTGCTGTTGAAATCCGGAGTAGGAGAGTAAATAAGCCTCCCATACTCTCCTACTCCGGATTTCAACTCGAGAGCCCCAATGAATGGCAGAAATGGTAAAATAAAGCATAAATTTGAAGCAGAGCAAGTAAAGAAAACCGACTTCACACGTCAAGCGCTAAACTAAGACTGACTGGGCCTTTTGAAAGTAACGAAAGAACGTGCAATCACGCGATCACACGTGACTTGCCCAGCCAATCAAATTTTAGATGAGACTTTTGAAAGAATTTCGAAACCAGACTGACAAATTGCTGATCTATCTTTGCAAAAAGACATACAATTACAATATTTCAAACACAATTTATAAACTATCGGGGCAATTTTGACAAAAACGAGATACATAAGTTCGGATTAATTTTGGATAAAGAATCTTTTTAAATAATAATAAAATATGACAGTAGGGCATCACCGCCCTACTGTACACGGGAGTTAAACAGAAGCAATCTTCAACAGAAACTGAAGTCACACCGTAACAGGCGTTTGTGTTACATTAGGGCCGGTTCACACTAGGGCACAGCACAGGCACCAATACAAGACGAAGGCGTTCACACTACGATACAAACATAGCCTCGCCTTCTGTTCCTAGTGTAAAACTGTATTGATTGACTAATAGCATTGTGCTTGTGCAAAATGTTAAACTGAATTCAACTCTGCGTTGTGCTTGTGCAAAACTTAAACTAAATTCAACTCTGCGTTGTGCTTGTGCTTGTACTTGTGCCAGTTTTCTAGTGTGAACCGGTTGTGCTTGTACTTGTGCCTGTGCTTGTGCGTGTGCGCCAGTGTGAACCGGCCTTTACTCTGAAACTCAAGCTCTGTGGAGCCATCAGCAAACACTAAGATTTTATAAAGGTAATAACACTAAATTTATAATTAAGGCAAACCTAAAAATTAATAAAATCAAAAATTTAAAAATTAAAACAAACCTTAACATCGTAAAATGGTGAAAACGTTGGTGTTTACGTGATATTCGTTTTGAAATTGCTTTTGAAGTCTTGGAAGACGATGTGTTAACTGAGGGTGTTGCAGTATTTGGGGAGCCTGTAGTTTGGGAGCTCGATAACGTTGCGGGCTCGACGGATTGAGCTCAGGTATCATTGACCTACCACCAAATGCTGGACTGTGTCTTGGAGACCTGTGGGAACTTGTGTCGGAGCCAGAGGAATGTGGAGAAGACAATGTTTCTATACCGTAGGGATATGTATCTGACCCAGATGAATGTGGAGAACCAAAGAAAGTTTCTAAAATTTATTTACCATAAAACCAGCAGTACAGACTGCTAAAAGCTGATCAAATTCTAGAACTCTTCTAGTTATCTAGTCAGCTATTCGACTAGCTATAAATGCTTTCAATGTTAAGTGCTTAAAATAAAAGCTTCGATAAGTAAAATTTCAAAGACCTAACAAAACAGTGGACCCCTAGGCTTTACATCAGAATATCAGAAATCATAAAAAGCTAAGCCAGTGTCTAACCCGAATCACTTGAAGAGACAGAATGACTTGATGAACGTCGCGGACTGGGTGGAAAGCGAGGAGTTGGAGGTCTTTGTGGGCTTGGAGGCCGTTGCGGACTTGGAGCTCGTTGTGAGAGTGGAAGTCTTGGTGGGCTTCGAGGTCGTTGTGGGCTTGGAGGTCTTTGTGGGCTTGGAGGCCGTTGCGGGCTTGGAGGTCGTTGTGGGAGTGGAAGTCTTGGTGGGCTTCGAGGTCGTTGCGGTATTGGAGGTCTTTGTGGGCTTGGAGGCCGTTGCGGGCTTGGAGGTCTTTGTGGGCTTGGAAGTCTTGGTGGGCTTCGAGGTCGTTGCGGTATTGGAGGTCTTTGTGGGCTTGGAGGCCGTTGCGGGCTTGGAGGTCTTTGTGGGCTTGGAAGTTTTGGTGGGCTTCGAGGTCGTTGCGGACTTGGAAGTCGTTGTGGGAGTGGAAGTCTTGGTGGGCTTCGAGGTCGTTGTGGGCTTGAAGGCCGTTGCGGACTTGGAGGTCGTTGCGGACTTGGAGGCCGCAGACTACCTATGCCGAATATATAATTATTCTTTCACAAACTTTAAGAAAACTGATATCTGTTTCACTACTGTTTTTATAGTTGCTTATAATGACAGAGCAATGATGTTGCTAAGCTCTTGTGAATTTAAGTGGATAAATATTAACCAATTCTCCATATCCACTACATGCTTGACATTATGGTAACTAAAGTGTGACCAAAAACTCTTGGAACCGAATTGTGAGCGACTGTCATGAGTTAACCTTTGAAGTTAGTCTATATAAAGTATATATTTTTAGAAACCCCAGGAAAAGGAGAATTCGGTAAAACTATCATATCCAGTCTATATCCTGTTACCGGATGCCAAATCGAATAATACGCTTCAGATTCGGAAAGAGAATGCTAATTAAAGCATGCTCGAGTATATTGGTCATTGGCCCAAAACATTTCCGAAACTCTGGTCACATCTGGTCCATGTCCGGCAACCGGATATCTAGATCACAAAACTGTACAGCAAGATTGGTAGGTCGAACGGTTTTGCTGATTGAATTTTTAGATTTCTCGAGTCGAAATTAGTCTGTATAGGAATTTTGGTCCGATTTGGACGAAGATTGCGTAACCTATGGTCATATCCGGTGCAAAACATACCGGAGAAATCGGTTTTTCCGGGTCTGGTGCTCGGAATCGCGGATAAAAAATGTTCGTTTTGGCAAATGAATATTTGGGAGGATACTTTCATTTTACCGGTGTCAAAGCAATCGAATATCCGGTCGATTTCCGGTTCTGAGCTTTAAATTTAAAATTTCATGTGCTATTATTTCAGTATCCGGTTGGTCCGGAAGTCAAATTATTTCACTAAAATGATATTTTGTCTATCCCTACCAAGCATCGACCTCAAATTACTTCATGTCTGCTGTAATGTTTGAATTAATAAGTGCACAAGTTCCCCTCCGATTGGATATTAAGAAATTTGGTTAGCTAATATTGTCGGTCTTTTGGTCCTAGAATCATGGCTAATTGAAGTTTTGTGTAAAGTTTTAACCCTGGGTAGGTATCCTATGTAGTTCGTCTTGGGCCTTGGCCCCCTCTTCGTATTACGATTTTTCTTCGCTCTTCTTCTTTCCTCTTCTGCTTCGGCTTTCCTTTCGCTTCCCAATACCAGACCTGTGCAGCAGGTAAGCTATAGAATTGGATTTCGGGACAAAGCCACTTCGAAACAAAAGCGAAATAAAATTTTATAGATGTGGCATTAGGGGTACTTGAGTCCACTCGAAACTCAACCCCAGGACTCCAAACGTTACGTAACCTGGATGACGGATTGCCCAGGTGAAATTTCTAAAGGGACTTGGGAAGAGGCGGAGTCTTCTTCCCAAGAAATGCACCAATGACAGAACAGCAAAAGCAAAAGCATCCAATCATCGTCAGATGATTGCCAAAAATTCAAAATTCTGAGGAACAATTTCCAAATTTCAAATCAGTCTGTGCCTTGGGGTACTTGCGAACGGTCGCTCTTTCGTTTGGGACTTTTGGGGGGAGATTTTGTCAGTCACAGACACCTCTTGAGAATGGTTGGTATAAGCCTTTCCCCAAATAGGATACCCTCACAAGACTTTCTCCAATTTGGCCCCTATGCAACTTCCCGGGGGGATGGTTGATCTAAATTGGAGTTGGCTTCAGAAGCCGGTTTCAGTGTATTCCCCTCTAGGTTTAGCAGACCCACTCCCCTCTAAGCTCTGATTCACTATTTTTGTAAGTGCGAGTTTAAAAATAGGCTAAAAAGTATCCATGTATCCCTATCTCGATGACTCAGAGAACCACGTTCAAACCAGGCATCTGGCCGCCTCAAATTTATTGATTTAATTATTCATTGCTTTTGCGTTTACTCACCTTAACAATAAAACAAATGTAAAAGATGTTAAAGAAAAACTTAAATTACTAGGCAAGGATTATGTATTTACCCTTACAGATAAAGCATCACAAAATTTCGCCGCAACCTGTAAACAGTTTTACATCTATTCCATGCTAAAAGAATTAGGTCTCATAAACAACATTAATAATAATAATAATACATATACCATGGTGGAAAACAAAACAACAACAGATATACTTAAACATATGGAATTTTACAATAAAAAACTAAATCACAATAAATCTGCCTTCAATTTACCATTTATGTATATAATTCCTAAATTCCATAAATCCCCTATAAAATTCAGAACAATTATAGCCAGTAAGTATGCACCAACTAAATATCTATCAAAAATACTAGACCAAATACTTAAACTGCTATTTATAAAACGGAAAAAACTATGCAACATATATAAAGGGAAATATGGATGCAATCCTAACTGGGTAATTGATAATAATACACCAATTCTAGATACTATTGAATATCTTAATAAAATTAAATCGGCAGAATCTATAAATACATATGACTTCACTACCCTGTACACCAACTTGGAACATTCAACTATAAATGCAGCCATCGAAGAATTGGTAAAAGATACACTTCATTCCAAATTACACATACGGTACAATAAAATTTATTGGGGTAACGGAGAACAAAAATATCCAACCCTAGATCATTTTGATGTAATTGAAATGTGTAAATTCTTAATTGACAATACTTATTTCACTATTGGGGATAAAATCTTTAAACAATTAATAGGTATTCCAATGGGAACTAATGCTGCACCCACTATAGCAAATATCACATTACATTCCTTCGAGTATAACTTCGTTACGTCCGATAAAAATCTGGTAACAAACAAATATTTGTATTATGTCTTTCGCTATATAGACGACATAACAACTGTAAATGATAAAAATATATTTGAACAAAACACAGCGAAAATGTATCCCAGTAATTTAGAATTAAATAAGGTTAATACTAGTAATACCAGTGCTAACGTATTAGATTTAGACATAACTGTAAACAACAAGCAATTTGACACAAAAATATATGACAAACGTAAGGATTTTTGTTTCAAAATTAACAGATTTCCTGCCCCCAATTCTAATATCTCTAAAATGGTTTTTAAAAATATGATACAAAACCAAATAGTAAGAACAGCAAAAATCTGTACCTTAAAAGAATTCTTCCTCCTGCAAATAAAAGAATTAAAAGCAAATTTAATACAAAGAGGATACTCCAACAAACTTTTTAAGGAGGTACTCAACAAAACAATAAAAGCCAATCAGTGGATCAATAAAAATATGCACATGAATTCACAATTAAGGATCTAAATTGAAAACCGCCTTTGAGGCTTTGCCTCAGTCATAAATATTGGTCATAATTATCGGCTTCATGCCGCGGTCATAATTATATACCTTCTGCTAAGAAGGTTATCACACAGAGCACTTAATTATTTCGAACACTTCTAACAATACATGATCACACCAAATCCCAACTTGATATAGCACTACACATCATTTTCTGCACTATACTTCTCCATAATGCTTTTTAATTTTTCCTTATGTTTGCGTCACAATTATTATACCTTATCGGTGTGTCATAAATATGCGGTAACCAACCCGCTTGTCATAATTATATAGCTAACACAGCCAAGAAATTTTATCAAACATACCTTTTGCAAAATTATTACCAAAAATTACTTTCTCCAATTTCGTTTTCTAAATAAAGTTATGCATACCTCTCGCAGATAAATGGATTGCTGACGTAAATAGTAGAAATAATTGGTCCGAAGTCCGGGTCTCGTTGAGGCTTGGCCCAACCAGTATATAACTTCTATTGTTTCTGAGCGAGATGTTTCTATTTGCACTTGACTACTGGATCCCTCTGATGACGGATTTCGGCACCCGCCCCAATAACATTTATGTGTATTCATAAATTTGCCGAAGTATGAATCTAAGGGATTGGGGCCGAAAGATTCATTACTTCTGTAAATTTATGAGTACGGAATCTCAACCTTTGAATTTCCTTAACCTGAAATCCTTCATTCTTACCATCAATCCCATTCTCCTGCACTATAAATTAGTTTAATATTTATACTAATATAGTCAATTTCTTTTACCAATTCCACCCGTTTTCGTTTTTTTGTACTGGTAATTATCATTTATACTATCGTTCCTCTGTAAAATCAACCCCACTCATAAAAACCATATCCATTCCCCCTCTTTTTATTCTTTTTATTTGATTTTTATTTGTATTTAATCATAATTCTCCTTTAACTTGTTTGTATTATTTGAGTACACCTAAAAAATTTTAATAAGGATACTAATAATGCAAAAATCATTTCATTAATAGCTCAATATGGGATGATCATAAAATAAATAAAATATCATTATATACACCTAGTCACAACTCTTCCTTAACTTTGCTGTATGTGTATGTGCTAATATCGGTTGATATTAGCTGATCCGGGAGTTATTGTCATTGGTGGAGGATTTCTGGCAAATTCTTGCTATCTCTTGTTCGAAATTTTGCCCTTTTGTTTCACACCTTTGAAAATGTTTCCTTACTTGTGTGATCTGTCTATATTGTGAGTTATGTTCTAAAAAACCGTTCACAAGAAGGTTTTGAGTTGTCTAAAATCATCTGGCTGGGTTGACTGCCCAATCCTTGTAATCTTACCTGTAATTCCTGTGTTTGCACCTAAAATCCAAGCTTGATTTTGAAAGCTAAAAATCAACCTTTCTAATTCAATTTTCTGCAAACTTCTTTCCCTACGAAATCCAGTTAATATCGCTGAGATCGGGTTAAAACTGACAAGGTTTTAACCCATTTGATTCAGTTCTAGATCGAGTCGCCTTCGGTCTCTGCTTTTCTCTGCTGCTCCTTCTGCGCTGGTCTCTTGGTTCTTGCCTACTGTGGTCGCTTGGATCCCAGCCTCGCAGATTGCACAGCTGTCCGGATATCCAGTTGTCGCACGGTTTCCTCCTGCTGGCCTTCCAGTGTGAGTGTATCCTTTGATCACCCCTGGCACTTTCCCGGTTTGCTCCTGCTGGCCCCTTAGTAGTAGCAATATTATCACAAAGTAGTAGTAATAACTAGTAAGTATGAGCTATATGTCGGTTTTTTTAATTAGGAAATTGAACTCAATTCCTGGGGCCCGTTGCATAAAAATTACAATAAGTTAATAAGTCCAATAAGTCATATACAATAAGCGAATTTGCGTTGCATAAAAGTCATAACCAAATAAGTCATAAGCGACTTATTAAAATAAGCGATTTTGGAATTAAAATAAGTAATTTCATAAGCGAGCGTTGCATAAAATTTGGCAATAACTATTAACTTATGAAAAGTCGCTTATTAAAATAAGCGAATTTGCAATAAAATTTCAAGTTTTATTGTATTAATTTTATATCAACAAATGTACAGAAAACGGTAAATTTAGGCTTTTCCGAACGGTTACAATACTGGTAGAAATGCTCAAGGTACTCTCCTTTAAAGATTTACAGTTTTTGTGCTTTATTAGTAGAGTGAAGTTCTATATAAAAAAGTGCCAGGACCGAAATCGTAACGATGATGCAATAGCAAAGAAGCAAATTCCACTTACCGTTGCTACATAAACGATGTTCTAAAAATTGCTGAACCGAAAAAGCACATGGTCCGTGAGTTTGAGTTTACAATTTACACAAAAACATTTTACCTCAATTCTCAATAATAAAGTTTTTGTTTGCTAAACTTCATTTAACTGCTCCTAAACTAATTGTATTCCTCTTCGTAGAACTGAAAGATATGCAATAAGTAGCCAGCTATTTCAGCTGAACTTATGACTTTTTGCTTATTATAATTCAGATTTACTTATAAAATAATCGCTAATTACAATAAAATTTTATGCAACACCTTTACTTATTGTATATGACATATTAACTTATGAACTTATTAACTTATGAACTTATAACTTATCATTTTTATGCAACGGGCCCCTGGAGGTAACATAGGGTCGACTGCTGGGAGGGGTGTGGCTTGTCCCAAGAAAAGTTTGAGGGGGCTTGAACCTTGAACCCAGATTTTCCTTGGGCTTATATGATACGCTTAAAGTTAAATTTAATAGTAACATAAATTCGCGATTTTTAATACATTTGCAACCAAATTATGAATTTTTAAAGAAATTCAAAATTTAAATTCATTTCCTTGGGAAATTAAAATATTTCTCTGCAAAATCTATCGGACACTTATTGGAATATTAATGACGATAACCTTTTTTCTGAATGTTTCTGCTGACGCTGGCCAATTTACCTTTTAGGATTGTACATTGTCCGGACTGCTGGGATTAAACTACCCATACCCCTGTGTTAATCCACTGTTAACTTTCGTTTTGTAGTCGGACTAGCCAGAGGCAAAACTTAGCCTCGAAGGAATGGATGAAAGGTTAAGCGGTAAGAATAAGTAAATCATAACTTTCCAGGTCTTGCACTTACCTCCTGGACGCCATCTTTTTGGAGGAGGCGTAGCAGAACCTGAAACTTCAAACTATGCTTAGACATGCCGAACTGATATTAAGTATTTTGATTTTACGACAAAAAACATTTTCTTAGGGCCTATTTCTTTAAAGATTAAAATGGTCGGATTAAACGGATTAAAAATCAGCCGGATTAAATTTTAATTTATATTTCTTTAATGCAGGATTAAACGGATTAAACGGATTAAAATTAACTCGTTTAATCCGACCATTTTTAATCCACGGATTAAACGACTTGATTTTAATCCATTTAATCCGCCATTAAAGAAACAGCGATTAAAAATTTTAATCCGCCAACTTTTAATCCGTTTAATCCGCGTAGATGCACGAGGATTAAAAGTTAGTTGAAAATGCAGGCGGAGCATTAAACGGATTAAAATTAATCTTTAAAGAAACAGAGATTAAGCAGGTCGGATTAAAATTAACTCGTTGAGTTTTTAATCCGAAGTGTGAATAAATTAACAGGATTAGATTAAAATTTTAATCCTAGGTGCATTAAAGAAATAGGATTAAATGTAATCCGTTTAACTCGTTTCACTCGTTTAACTCGCTGGATTAAATTTTAATCCGTTTAATCCGAGGTGCTGTTTCTTTAATGCGGATTAGTTTTAATCTAATCCGTTTAATCTTTAAAGAAATAGGGCCTTAGTTTATGATCCTTTGCTTGTGCGGTGTGTTTCTTTCCTAAAGTCAGGCTTACACACACTTGCGCGTAACTTTCGCAAAATTACCTGATATAAGTCAAATTTAGCATGGATGTATTTCAATACATTTCTGATCAATCTGCAGCAAAATGTTTCGTCAATTTTGCTAAAAAGTTGTGTATAGACCATAGGCGTTTTCTGGGTAGCAGAACACGAATCTGAACCGTTTTTCGTTTTTTGCCAACCTATTCGTTAACTCGGTATATTAAGCCAAAGTTGTAAGCTTAAAATGTGAGCTCACACTGAGCTAACGAAAAATTGAATTGAACAGCGGACTTCAGATTCCTATTCTGCGACCCAAAAAACCGTCGCATCCAAATTTTTAGCAAAGTTTAAGGCAAAAAATTTTTGGTTCTCCTTGATACCCTGCCGAAAACATACAAATGGGATCTCTAACTTGATCCCCCCCAACAAAAGTTGGTCAACTTCAAAGACTTGTTGCAAGAGATTGACAAAACTTTAGAGCATGATTTATACATCGTTGGAATGCTCGAGATATGCTCTATTTAATGGTGTAAAGCAAATGTTTTTAGACAGCAAGTAACCTACGCATTTCTCAGAAATCAACTCATAAATACACGCAGCCATCTTTCTTGTTAAAGACAGCTTACAATGCACACAATACAATAATGCACTTGCTTACAGATGCATAATATAATAGACAATGGTAGAATTATGTTGTGCGAGCTGGATCGCATGTTTGGGGTCTCAGGGTAATCGAAATAGTTGTAGCAGTGCTTCCATTCAGAATTCGGATTCTCTTGTGTTATTTTAAAGGTACCTAATGCCAATATTAACATCTATTTTACACTACAAAAATCTAAAAGGAAACCTACAAGTTGCACTTAGAGCTTAGTTTGGTTATTGTCAAATTCGCCAAAGCTGTATATATATCTTTTGGTATACATAGCATTAGCAAACAAATGCAGTAAAGTATTTTCGCATGTTGGTTTGTCGAACTTCTCAAGAACAGACGTCTGCATTTTTATTTTCTTTTTATCGCTTAATCTTCTCCTACAGTTTCCAGCAAATCGGATCGGATAATAAATAAACAGTTTTGGTCTCTGCACAATCAGTTAATTTATTTTCATGGCTTGATGAGCATAGCTGGGGCCCCCAGATTAAATCTAAGTCTTAATGATTGATTTCAGATTCAAAGAAGTAGTTTTAATTAATTAATTAATACGTTAAGTTTTTTCAGTTAAAGCATCATTTTAAATAAAAAGTCAGGTGTATATTTGCAATATTACCGTATTCCCGCGCTTAAGATGCTGGTTCGGGTATTTGCAGCAAATTTTGAAAGACTGTAATTTGCTCAATTTTTGGAGTTCAACAATAATTTTTATATCATTTTAAAGCTTAGCATGTGCTTGTTACAACTAGGTACAGTATAACTGTCTCATTTCAAGTCTTCGGCTTGAACAACATGATATTTGAACAACGAGTTGCAATAACATGAAAACAATTTTTGAACATGGATTTCTCGAAGTGTGGGAAAGTTAACGAAAAGCGACCAGTTCAGATTTCAAAAGAAACGTCTTCCCGAGGGCTATTTTTTCTGAAATTGTTTAACGAGTAAAGAAGCTCAAGATTTTGGGAAAAACGTAAGTTTTGTCCGATTTTCCTCAAAATTTTCAAGTTTGGACGCTTATTTCTCTGGAACTGAAAGTCAAAATCCAAAACCATGAAAAATAGCCCTCGGCAAATGTCTCATAAATACGTGTGTAAAGCCGTTTTTTTAATTGATTACATGAGCTGAGAGAAATCCGTGTTCAAAACAATCTAGTTGCGATTTTCAAAATTTCACATTTTCGCTGCTGTGTGCCGGCAGAGATACCACAGAGAGCTCTCCTTTCGGCGTAAGATGTCCTTTAGGACCACAAATATGAACAATACTTGACCGACGGGCCAGCGCTGTTGAAGCTGTCGAAATCTTGCAATATTTGATTTTTCGAAAAATGGCCAAAAAACTCTCAAGAGCAAAGTTGTAGGTCTTGGTGAGAGGATTCGAATGACTATAAGTTCATCCACGTAGGGTGGTCACAATGCAAGTTATGGCGGAATAAAGCTAATTTCTCCAAAACTCAAATTTTCAAGCCGCGACTCTTCTAACATGTTTTATAGTGTAATTAATATAATTGTAGCAATTTTGAATAAATTTCAACGACAATTGCGCTTTTGAAGCCTAAAAATACACGAACCCGAACCAGCACCTTAAGAGAACATGTTCTCTTAAGTGAAGTACGGGCAAAATCGGAAAATTTTCTGATTTCACTTAAGAGAACACGCTCACTTAAGAAAACATGTTCCCTTAAGTGAATGTAAACATCGCTAAAAAGCAATCATCGGCTCTGCTTATGTATTTTGTATCATTACTGTGGTCATTTTTGTGGTATAAATGACTCCTTTTTCTTGGAAAGGATTCACCATTACTGGGGCAAATCTTAAGGATCTTAACGCTCAACAGCAGTTTCTCTAATTGTGGTTCTGTATTTTTCCGGTTTCACTTAAGAGAACACGTTCACTTAAGGGGGGGGGGGCATCTCCGATTTTTCTCATTTTCACATATTTTGTAGTCCCCATGGGTCCCAAAACAAGACAGTTTCGTTTCTTGCAAAACTTTCCCTATCAATAGTCCTCCAAAGGTGACCCCGGCATGTGTTAAACATAGGAAAACGAAAAAGTTAGGAAAATTTCGCGGTAACCAAACGTTTGAACGCAAGAGCAAACGAGCTATAGCTGGGTAAAATGTTAATCTGGACTAGGTAGCGTGTTAATGTCTATATGAGGTGTTTTTGCGTTAAAAAAATTAACAGCAATCGCTGGTGTTTAACTGTGGATGCACTACTTAGTCCGATGACGGAGGCCTAGTAGAGTTAAAAAATGGCAAATTTTCAAATTTTTCAAATATAGCCAAATTTTATATCAAATTGAAGCTCTCGATGTCCTGAACATTTTATCTTCTTGCACCAAGTCTGTACAACGCAGTATGAGAAAGTTAACCCGCATTAAAGTTTGAAGTAAATAACAGTCGGAAGGAGCTTGATCAAATGGTTCGAACGCCGTTTCTCGCACGTTGCTTGACGTATCATTGTCATTTGCACAGCAATAAATAGCCCAAGATAGAGGCTTCAATTTGATGTATTGACCGTACCGTAGTCTTTTGTCATCCTATGTGTACACGTCTTCGAAGCCCTTAGCGAGGCATAGTAGCGTAAATACTAAATTGTAGGGATTTGAACTGCAATATCTCTTAACTGGATTGACCCTGGACTCTAAAAATGTGTCTTGTTTTTGGACACATAGGGGGGTATATTACACCCGAAAATGAGCGAAATCGGTGACTATAAAATTTGGCACCCGGCGACCCCCCCCCCCCTTAAGAGAACATGTTCTCTTAAGGTCGCACTTCCCTTACATTTAGTCCACTTTGGAGAGCTGTCACTTACTCAATATTGAGAGTTATCAATTAAACCACATATCAAAATGAAATTCTGCATTCTGCATCGTTTGGTATCACTGAAACGTGTCTACCTAATTTGTATTGGCAGCAAACTTACCAAAAGCAGCCACAATTTTCGACCAAAATTTTTTCTGAAAAATTTTTACGCAACAAGAAAATGGCCGTATCCAATGTGTTTCTGAGATAATTTGCCAGGGACAGGTTTTTGATTTTGCCAAAACATTGCTTCAGTATACAGAAATTGAGAAATTTCTGAAAATTTGGCATTTTTTCCAACTTTGAAAAATCATTGCTCTTGATTGGAGGCTGATAAAGAGAAAAATAAAAAACCGTCCCGGGCAAATTGTCCTAACATACTATCTAGTATATCTTTTAGATCCACCCACTGGTTGTGGAGCAATCTTCGGTCAAAAACTTTTGGCCGCAATTTGAGAAAATCAGTTATTCGCCCAGAACTTTAGGCTTATTCAGTGTACAGTGCTCTAATTAACCTAATTTGTGCCTCTTTTGAAGCTCTTTATGTTGAGTATAAATGTGTCTACATTTGTAGTGTACACTGGCTCCAATTAGACAAAACCTGTTTTCAGCAAGATCGTGTCAAAAATAACCAATTTTCGAGCAAAAATGTATCAAAAATTCACTGCTCAAAAACGATAAAAGCTAGAGACTAATGTCTAAAAGCAAAGTTGTAGAGCACATAATAAGCTTTAAAATGATTATAGTAGTTGGGCATAATTTTCTATATATAGTTCTAGAACTTCAAATTTTCGTTTCTCACTGTGCATGAAAGTTATGAAGCTGGCGTTTTTACAAGACGTTTATTATCATTCCCGATGCATCTTCTGAAAATTTGAATGAAATTGGGCAATAATTGCACTTTCTGCAACTATATCTGCACGTAAGGGGAGTACGACCTTAAGTGGGTATTCCCTTAAGCGCGAGAATACGGTAGAATTTGTTTTCATACATTCAGTGCTGGGACCACTTCTATTTGTACTTTATACTGTGTATTGGAGTTGACCATTACTTGAGACTTGACCTTTCTATTTAAGACATCAAATTGGAAACTCCACAGTAGGGTGTGCAATATCATTAAGACTTAGATTTATTTTGGGGGCCCCAGCTATGGTCATCAAGCCACTTTTATATTTACAGTTTTGACAGTAAAATAAAATAAATAGTTCTGGAAGGAGGCTGAAAATTCAAAACACGACATCAACTCAAAATTCATTAAGATGTCGACATTTTAACACATGACTTGTATCAAAAATTAATTTTTAATTTGTCATATTTAATTCGAAAACATTTCTATTTGAACCGTGGAATAGGCTACAGTAAGCAATGAAATTAACCTCAAAAATGTATTCAAAGTTAAATTAAATTATTCCGAAATTTATCTAAGATAACTTGAAAGCTTAACTTAACTTCTTAACGCCTTCGAGAAGTATTGTATACGGCTTCTTTTTGTTGAGCAGTATATTGGTTTTAGGCTAAGTTGGGGCCGGTTCCAATTTTTAAAACCGGTTCCGGTTTTTGGTTTCAAATACAAACATTACTCGCGCAAAACATTGGCCAAAGTTACCAGCTATTCAAATAAAATGGGCAAGTACAAAAATTGGCTGGTCCGGCAACAGACAACCTACCCACAAAACAACCCATACTTCAACTGAACTCGTTCAGCTATCTTGAACTCGCTCACCTGTATGACTCATAGTAAGCCACAAGATTAGGCAATGCTAATTTTAAGTTCATTATTCGTAAAATGTTGTTTACTTATTCACAGTCAGTTTCTCTGAACTTAGGCTACATTGGCGTATCCTATATTCTACAAAATACCCCCTCTTGCCGCCGCCCGCCCCGGCGCGGCGTGTCCACCGAATTAGTACAAAGTTAGAAAAATTTTAGGGATAAAATTTTCGAGTGCGCACTCCAGATTAAGGTTAGTGGGTAAAACAAACTGCTAAAGACGAAAATATCAGCTAAAAACGTCGGCACACACCGCGTATCCAGGCAGACTTTCGTGCCACTAGGCACACTACCAACTTTCGACGTCATTTTAAACGAAAATCATCGGCTGCCCGCGATCGACTTACTAGGGAAACCATCCCCACCAACGACAACAAGACAAACAACACTACAACTCACTCGCGCACCGGAGCGGGCGACAGCAACAGGGGGTACTCAGCTGAACTCCACCCTAAACCTTACCCCCACGAGGAATAAATTACCTAAAACGCACGATTTAGGGAAGAAACAAACAGAGCAGTTAGAAAACAACAAAATTATAGCAAGCATTGGCCTACGGTCTTAGTGAAGACAACAACCAGGCAATTGAAAAAAAATCAAAACTGCACGATTAATGCCAGTAGAATAAAGCAAAACTAGTTAAATAAAATCACAATAAAATGCACAACAGTGGAGTGCCAGTGTTCGTAGAAGCGAGGGGAGAGGGCGGCTAGGAATCATAAAGTCAGACAGCGGCTGGCCGGCCATAGAAAGCGGCGCACAGCAACTACCACCTGGCCCAGTCGCGCACAGAGCGCGCCTACCGACAACAAGACATCCAGGAACGCTAGGGCGGGGAAGCCAGCCCGGCAACATCAGGAGCCCCATACAGCGGACACACCGAAAGCATCACAAATCCTCCAAAGGCACTGAAAGTCAACCAGGCCAGACAGCCGGAAGCCAATCCAGAACACCCTCGACAAAGATCAAACAGGGCGGCAACAAGGCGTCCAAAAGAACAAGGTCCCAAAAGGCGACAGAGCGCCCACAACCAGCACCGATCAGAGCAAAGCCAGGCCGCCACTGCTAACACGTGCTCCACAGACTGGCACGTTTTCAGAGCCACAGGATAGGGGAGCACTTCCACGACACAAGGATCAGGGGGGGCCAGGGGTCCAAGACAACCAAAGAACAATCTAGAACACAAAACAGATAAGCAGCAAATATAAAGTAGCAGACGACAAAAATACAAAAACGAAGAAAACCATAAAATAAACACTGATCTACATTCGACTATAGCTGTCATGAATGAAAGCAAAAAGGACCGCTACATAGCAAAAGTGAACCGTCAGTAGAAATGTTTGCAACAAACTAGTTTGCTAGTACCTATATATACAGCAGGAGCTCCAGAGAACAGGGCTGTCCTAACTCTCTGCCAGAAAACGGCGAGAGCCGGACCTCCCGGCCATTCTGGCACTCCGAGACAAAATTAAAAGAAATCAAAAATCTCGTGATTAAGGGAAAAATAAACCTATCAAACGTAGTACCTAGTATACAATCAAGATACTTTGAAGAAAATTAAAAATGCAAGGAAAAATGCTAATATGAGAAAAATTGTATAGGTATCCCTGACTGAAGGTAACCCAAACTTTTGTTCCAAAGTTTGATTCAGAAGAGGAAAACGTGTCTGGGAGGAAAATTTTACAAATAAACAAAGAAATTATTCAATTAGAGAGAGCTTTATAGCTCAAATGGTGTCTCAAAATGCCCCATTTAAAATATTTAGGAAAGAATTTCAGAAATACCATATAGCAAATAAAACAAAACAACCTGGCTAACCTGAGATCCATGATCCGGAACCAATGTTGCCAACCCACTGGACCAAATGCTTCCAGAACCACCATCTATAAAACTTCCAGATGAACACAGGAAATCTAAACAAGAGTGTGCAGCAAGCACGTGTAGGTGGGACATTGCAACTGTGGCAATTGGCAAAAATAACAAAACTTTTATAAAAAGTAAAAGTGAAAATATAAAACTTTAGTAAAACCATTGTGCAGGAATTATTATCAAGTATTTAAAAAATGTGCTTGCAATATCAAACATAGAGTAATAAAACAAGGAATACAAAGCAAAAATTGGGCAAATGCACATGTATGTGTTAAAATTCATATGTCGGGTAACAACCCTCTTTAGCAGCTTCCCCAAGAAACAAAGTGCTAGGAGGAATTAACCCTAAATGGTGCGAGTCATCTGCAGACACATATCCGGAACAAGACATTTCAGTGATCGATTTCACTGGCTGAGGGGACTCGAGCATTTAGGAGGTACCTTCTCTTCGGCCAGTTCAGAAGCGGGCTCAGGGACCTCTCACCCTCAAGGTCCCCCACAGCAAGGGAAGGTCGCTCAGGGGTTGTAAGTCCCGGAGCAACCCCCCTCTCTAACATTCTGTCCCGGAAGGTCTTGATCCGGAGCTTGTCGCACGGTAAAGTTTTGGGAAGTCTTTAGCTCCTCTTAATCCAGGAGGTAGGGGTGATGGGAACGCCTGAAGATAGTTTGTCATCCCCCTGTTTGAGAGAAAAGCTCCAGGTTCCTGCGCGTATGCAGGAGGTACGGACTAAATCGATTCCTTGGGGAGGGAGTCCTTCGTCGACAAACAAACGCAAATTCCTGCACTTCCGAATTTTTAGGAACTCCGGGCCTAGCACCACGGCCGTGGGTTGAAAACTCGCTAGCAACTGTACATAATTTTGAGTTGGGAAGATAATGCCTATCCCCCTTTCCTTGGAGGGAAGAATCCGGCTATTTAGTGGGCTTGCCAAAGCAAAACTTTGAGTTTTCGATCAAAATTTGGTATTGCTTCAACAAAACCCTCATGAAACTGATTTACCATTTGGCTAACCTGAGCTGCAGACGGAGTGGACGGGAGGTTGGTGGACCGGAAACCCTCTATTGGGTTCCCGCGAGACAGAAGCGGGTGCTACAGGCTGCTGATGTGACGTACAAACAGAGCCATCAGGAATTGTAGTATTACCCCCTTGAACTTGAGGTACGGTTTGAAAACCTCACTGCGTACACCGAAAGGAACAGAAGAGTTGCTGGCAAAGAAGCACCCCAGGCTACCCCCAAGACCTGATATCCCGGTCTTGTTGCCACACCAGCTACAGGTAGTCACATCGTGCACGGGGGCACATGGCACCTGTGAAGTTGAGTGGGCACAACAACCCTGCGTAGGTTGAAGTACTGGAGGGGAAGCGGAGGATGCGTCCACCCCCGCCAACTGGGGGTTTTTGTCCCAGCAATTGTCTGGGTCATGACCCTCTCCTCCCACAGAACTGGCACCTGGGTCTGGGGGCCCTCTCCGGTTTCGCTAAATTTTCCAATTTGTTTTCGAAATATTCCTTCAAGGATTGTAGCTCTTTAGCAAAATCAACGTGCGCGGGTCTTACCCCCTCTTTAGACTCGACCTGATAAACGGGGTTATCGCGTCCATAACCTCCTCAGGTTGACAATTTCCGCTGCCAACAGCGAATCTAGTTTATCAATAACTCGGCGTAATTCGTCCGTAGTGGGTTCTCCTTGCGAAAAAATCGACGCCAGGGTCATGGCATAGCCGGGGTTTTGGCCCCACGAATACTTGTTGTGCACAGTGCTTGTCCCTCTCCTCCGGAGTAGGCCAAATATCCAAGGCCACTGCTTAAAGCTCCGAGATGAACTCATGTACTGTCTTTGCGGGTTTTTGTGTCCGATTAACGAGCATAGTATATCGTTCCTGGATGGACATCTGTGGTTTAGGGAATTGAGAGCGTAAGGACTCCGTAATCTTCTCAAAAGAATCGGATTTATTCGGGCCCACCTTCGAGGCGTACGCTTGAGCCTTACCTCCCAACTTATTATACAGAAGCCTGGCCCACTGATCCTGTGGAATTTAGTGGATGGTCGCCGCCGAGACAAATTGCGGAAGTCAGTCGTCCATATACGTAGTTTCTGGCTCAAACTTTTGGGACTTCTCGCAAAATTTCCATATATGTCCGATACAGGGCAGCATTATGCTTAACCACCGAGATATCAGTAGCCTCCATCGTAGCCGGATTGTGATGTCTCGGACGAGCCCCATATGACATCCTATCCGTCTGGGATGTCGCCGCAAATACTTGATTCTCGTATTCATCCTTTGTTGACGCAGGAGGACTTAAGTGGGACACCGCGAGTCCAGGTCCAGCATTCTGGGGAGATTCCTGGTTTGGACGTAACCCCGGAGGGGGATCAGGACGGGGTCCGGCCGGAGTCGGTGCAAGAACAGCTCCGGCCGTGTTGGGCACACAAGCAGAAGCATTCACTGCCGCACCCCGGCCGGATCCAGTACCCATAGACACGCGGGGCCAGCACTGCACACTGAGAGGTACTTGTCAATTGCCCCGGGACGAGGTGGGGCCTCCCGAAATCTGTAATGGAGTTTGAGCTGTAATCGGAACCATATGGGGCTGGCAGTTACCGGGGCTGTGGGGTACCCCAGACCATTTGCTGCGCTTGAGGGGCCGCAATCTGGGGCACCTG
>JASAND010018645.1:0-47678 GCA_030248195.1 Trissonchulus latispiculum
AGTTACGTATTGCTGTATGATTTATACTATGACCTATAAGATCAGCTACATCGCCTTCTTGGTACAATTCCGGCCTTTAATGCTGCAACTTGAGGTTCAGACTACCGTTTTTGCACCACACGACACCGGGCATAAGCTCTATAAACAAATAAATAAATAAAAAATAAATAAATAAATAAACAAACAACAAACGAATTTATATTAAAAAGTACTCAAAGTTGTTTCAAGCAACATTATGGGCTCTAAAAAATCGTTGTTGATCAAAAATTTTTCCTGTTTTTTGGCGGAAGACGAAAGTTCATCTTCCAAGAACTGAGAGAGCTGTTTAGAATTTGAAACTATCAATGAGGTAACACGAGTTCGTAAAACGAGAACAAAGTAACCCCATGATGTTTGTAATTATTATAACCAATGAAAAAGATACGGGCCAAAAAGAATGCGTCCAACCAGATGAAGAGAGAAGTGGTTAGACTCTGAGCCAGGCAAATCCTAATCTCCGGTGGACGTTGTTTTCCGATTGCCCTGTTTTATTTCATTTGGGTTCTGGCGGATGGCGGTAAGATTCTGTCTATTATTGAGCAACCGGTTACTGATGATCCTGCTGTGGGTTTCTATTGGTCAAACTGAGTTTGGTTTGGTTGTATGCAAAAGACTAGTGTGATCAATGGCCAACATCACAACTGCATAGCGTTCACATCCCCACTATAACCAAACTATAGCACTTCCGAAGTTGTCAGCCTTTTTCTTGTGAAAGCGTCCAACTTTATCTGTTGTGTCCGAATTTCAGTCATCAGCTCTAACACTGAATTAAAGTTCACTTCTTTTGACATGAGGTTGTTATCAGACGGCACTAATAGTAACGGTACTGATTTCTGAGTAACGTGAATACTTGCTTTTTCACCAGCTTTCAGAAATTTCAGAAACTTTATCGGCCAATCATGCTAAGGCTTACTTTACAGCGACAAAGTGAGGACACCTAACTGGCGATAAAGTTGTCAACGGCCGTCTGGAAGATTTCTTCCACTGGTCACAAGAAGGAGCCCAGAACAGGAAGATAGTCCGGACAAGGGTTGAAATTTCAGTAGATCTATCACAATTATGGCAAATGCCATCATGGTTACCTTATCAGTTACCACTTGCTACCAGAGATAAGATCAGCCGAATCAGCCGATTGCCTTGGACAGCAACCTGAAATCTGTAACGGCGCAATTACGTGAATCAGCGTATGTGGACCAGATGAAGAAGGCATGGCAAACTTCGAAAAGTTGACAGGGCCGAACAGGTCAGCTTATCCGGGCTGGTCCGGGCTTTTTTGTTCGGTCCGGCCCCTCAATGTTTTTCAGCTCAGCGGGCCCGACGAAAAGGGCCTGCGGTACAAGAAACTGCGCGGCATGGCCTGCCCCGGTGGCCCGATCTCATCTCATGCTACACTGTTACAAGTAGCCATCGCTTTTGCTCTTTCCAAGGCGTCCTCTTTTTGACGAACAAAACTACACATAGGTGTATACAGAATTTGCGTCAAGCTACAATCTTCATTATTTCAAAATAATTTTTAGTCGACCATTGAACATGGTTGGTATAACTTTGTAACATGTTTCGCATTAAACCGACATACTTGCTCTTGCTGTCCTAGTGACTTTCTATGACATCATTTCTTTTATTTTAATATCCACTCGTTTTCTTAGGTAATTGGTGGTGCGAGGTTAAAGAGTACGGTAACTTTTTGAAGCAGTTTTTGCACCTGCCAATCTCTGTAAATCAATGGAGCACAACTTTGTTTCAGCTTGTCCTCCCTTTACCGCAGAGGATTGCACTAAGCAGTAGACAGACCACTCATGACTCGCAACCGCTGTTTTCTCTGATGACGTCGCAGACAGTGAGTAATTTGTGTCTCCCGAAGTGAGCAGCTAGTGATTAATGGGATCAGGTGTACGAGTTGTTTTGCAGGGAAAAGCAAAGCCACCTGCTAAACCAAGCAAATGTCTGCAAAAAAGGATCGAAAAAGTTACACACTGCACGCGCCACTCATAGCCCTAATAGTCAGACCCGATCACGCGTGCAGATCAACTATTTGAGGGAAAACAAGACTTTTCTTAATAAACTTAGAACCACAGCCACACCAGCGAGAATCTGAGCGTAATTTATAGGGACTCAATCTGGAAAAAGCAGATACTTCTCGAGTTTTTCCCCCACCTAAACGCTTTCAAGAAAGAATTTTAAAAAGTTCTAAAAACAATATTTATCTATTCATAGCAAAGTATATCACAGCCAACCTCATTAACTCATCAACTCCTTATTTTGATTTAAATCCTGTTGTAGCTAGAACTGTTGAGCTTTAATCCTATACTAACTGCGAAAATCCTGTCAACAAATCGAAAGCTAACGCTTTATCAAATCTATTTTTATACATATTAAGAAAGTTCTAAAGTGGAACTTGGGTAACTAACAATAGTCAGTTCAAAAATTGCATTAGTGTTTACAAGTGAATATATAAGATATAAGAGTATGAGCTAAGAGCTCATGGGTTTATGCATTGAGTTAGACTGTTCATCCTTTGTTAGCTATCAACTGACTCCTCCACAAATCCAGTTTCTCCATCACCTACTCTATCCGTGTACAGGATCTAAACGGGGCATCGGGTTCAGTGCGTAGATTTTGTACACCGCTGTGTAGACCTCGCAGAAACCAGTCCTCGCCAAGTTGCACATGTGTAAGTGTGACTGATATTGATGATTGATAATGTTTAAACCTATCCCGTGCATCGATGGTGGGGGAGGGCACAGGAGGGCTGGTAGATGGAGAGTATAGATTAGCCGATAAAGGTGTAGAAGATGTAACAGGCTTTTGCAGCTGGCGGCGGCAGCAAGTATGGCATAAGGTGATTCCGGTGATTCTATGAAGCAGACACTGGTTGGACTATGGGGCTCTGGTCAGATGCTCCTTTTTTCTTCGACATCCCCACTACAACTTGGAGTAGTAATTCCAAAAATAGTAGCTAAAGAACCGAAGTCTCAGCAGGCATTTGGCGAAAGTGAGAATTCAACAAAATTTTGCGCTATATTTCTGTTGTGATTGATTTTAAACGATTCTGAGCACTGTTCATTACATGGCAAAGCAGTTTCATCAGTGAGAGAGATTATGCAGATCAAATTAACGCATAGTTGATTCGTCTCAGAATCAACTCGCACTAAAATTAATTCGTTGATTTTTTGGAAATGAAAGTTTTAGCAGAAATTTCAACATCAGCTCCAGATTTGCGGATCCTAAATTTTCTGTGCATCAGGAACCCTACAATATTGATTATAAAATTAAACGGAAATTCAATTCGACTGGTGGCAGTCCATTTCTGTAGGTACGTTCAGTGTAATGGCTGCTGAAAACGCAAAAACTGTTCATTTTCCGCCGCTTCCCTCGAGAAGCCTTGTGAAGAAGAGGGTTAACGTTTGTCATACTTTTATATGTATTATGTAGTCTTGATTTTGGGCAATAATAGATAAAAAACACAAGGCAAAAAGGAACTTATTTTTTGAAGAAGCTGAAAGATCAATTACTCGGCTTAGTTAGATGAAGTCAAATATTATATTACACTCTATGACGTGTATTTTTTTTTATCTGTATTAAAAAATAAAGAGAATAGTAAACAAACAAAGAAAAGAAACAAACGAAACGAGTCACTTCGCTTTTTGCTGTGATTGACAACGCGTTGTTTTCAAAGCATGGATTTTTTAATATACTAGCGCAAGCACTGCACCAAACAAAATGCAATTGCCTTTTAGGGGGTGCAGTCCAATGTTCTATTTCACCAAGGTGGTGGAATTGAAAGAACAAGATGAGCTATGGTTAGTCATGACGTCATGTATTTTTCAATAGAATTCAAATAGGAGAGCAACTATGCAATTATTAATGAACTGTGGATACGATTATGCATTGTCTTTGAACCCCGTGGAAATGTAGTTTGGTAGTGAGTACTAGAGTGAGCTTTGAGCCTGCTGGCCGGCCGGCGTTCTGGTGAGCTCGTAGGCCGGCTGGCTACCGGCCTCAAGCAATTTGCAGTGCAAGTATTATAACTTGTAAGGATATTCATTTTTCTGAATCGTTGTCTTAGAAAATAGCACAGCAGAGCATAGAAAATTAGCTAGATAACTAGATAACTAGATTTGGAGCTCATTTTACGGTTAGTTTCTCTATTTTGTAAATTTCCTCGACTTGAGATTTATATCCCAGCCGCGTCGGCCGACTTCGCCTCCCGGCCGGCCGTGGCAGACGGTCGACTGGCGAGCGTGAAGTCGCTCACAGGGTACCGTCGGCTGGCTTAGGCCGGCCGGCTCAACACTGTAGTAGTTTTGACTGCTTCAAAAGAGATATTGAAAAAATTGGTTGGTTCCAATAGTAAATGCAAATCTAGGCCTTATTTTAGAATCCATTTAAATGCAAAATATAGTAGTCTGACAAAAAGTACTCTTTTATATGAGTCAACATTAGGTGTTGCAACTGGATCGGATTGTCTAAGTCCATGAGCTACTGCATTGAAGACTTTGCTTGACAAATTGGAGCTTGGAATTAGCTGAACCTTTCTTCCTGTTTCAGGCTGGTTACGAAGGACTCGTCTGGAAAGCTGTCAGACTTTTGCGCTAGCGAGATAGCAGTGGTGGAAGTGTTTCTGTTCA
This sequence comes from Trissonchulus latispiculum, assembly GCA_030248195.1. Lineage (NCBI taxonomy): Eukaryota > Metazoa > Nematoda > Enoplea > Enoplida > Ironidae > Trissonchulus > Trissonchulus latispiculum. The sequence continues at coordinate 4,668 of JASAND010018645.1, forward strand.
TTATAAAAAACACGTGATAAGGTATATTTATTACATTAAATATCTGTAGATATATTTTATACATATAATCGAAAATCAAGTTAAGCAAACAGTTTTTCATTTAAGCCTATCCAAAACCACCTACATCATTGGACAACTCGATTTTCCATTCAAATTGATACTGTGACCCACGAGAAAATTATTCGTGCTCAAGTTTCTTGGAAGGTTCTGAAGGCATGGAGAAATGTTGAATTCTATGGTAAGTAAAGAAATCATACATCTTTTTAAAGTTTGGCTTTGGAAGAGACCGTAAATCTAGACGATTTCTAGCAAGGGAAGCAAGACCTGAGAGCGAAATGATTTTTGAAGATTCTACTGGCAAAAGATGTCCGTGTACGAAGTGGACATTTGATTTTCAAATGCAGATAAGTATAGCAAAATCAAACAATTATGTTGATTACTTGTATTTCTGCTTTAAAATTAAATACATAACCGTACTGAGTTTGATTTTCCACAAGCGCATCAGTTTCAAACTGCAAAATAGAGATGAGGATTTTGGCTCGCGAGCCGACTAAAACCAACTGGAATTCGACCTTCAACTCCGTTGTCATATTTGCGAACTTTCTTCTCAAACAAAATGACCATCACTGAAGACTGCTTTAAGTTTTCACCTTTGGGATCTCAATTTTTAAATTTTCTTTTAGCTTTTTAATACCTTCCAAGCAAATTTCCCAAGCTACATGCCGAGCCGACCCACTTTCAAAATCTGCTCGAGCCGAGCCGAGCCGAGCCCAGCCAACCTCATTTTCTCGCGAGCCGACCTCATCTCTACTGCAAAAACCAAGCTGCTTTCTCATTGGCTAGAGTCGCGTCGGTTGGGATTGGCAGGCTTCAATCACGTGACCTTCTGTGCAATGAAGATTTAAGGTTGTGGTATCCTTTTGTGCAGTGCTTTTGTGGTGATTTTTTTTGAAACGCTATAACTTTCGCAATGTTGGGAGTTGAAAAGAGCTTTATACATCGTTTTAAAGCTTATTATTTGTACAGTCACATGAGCTTACAGAACTGGCAAAATTAGCAAAAAAATAGCAGAAATTTTTTGACAAGCTGACATCTAACAGGATGAATATAGACCAAAAGTTTTTGAACATCGATTTCTCAAAACTGAAGAATCGGCCAAAAGTTCTTTTTGTGCCACAATATGAAGGACATATGGGCCGAGGGACGTTTTTTTTGGATTTGGCTCAGCAGGTCTCAACGGTCGAGAAAATCGGCCAAATGCACAGTAACACGAAATTTCGCAACTTCGCATTGAGTTTTCTTGCTACTCAATACGTTTTATCCCAAACCAAGAAAAACGTCCCTCCGCAGAAGTGCGAATTTCGATTCTGCCGAAAATCTCCGGAATCCGTCGAGTAGGTTTTGAGAAATCGATGTTCGAAACAAAATAATCGCAGTTTTGCCAAAATGGTTTTTCGGCCAAATCCCTAGCTGAAAGCAATAAAGTCCGGCTAATAGGCATTCATAAAATGTGCATTTCGGCGATGTATCGATTGAGTATAACTAAGGCAATTTTGTCCTAAACATGTGGCAGTAATTTTGAAAAAACTGCTTTCCTCGAAAATGGCCATTTTTGACCCTAAAAACAGTTTTTTGCTTATACTGACTTGACCACTGGAGATAGCTCAAAGGTTGTAAGAGCAAAAGTGTTCATTTTCGAGCCCTCGTTCCAGCCATACTAAGCAATCCCGTGTCTCGTCTACCTACTGGGAGATTAAAGCCAAAAACCAAAACTTTCTTATCTTTTGGCCTAAGAATACGGGACTGGTCCGAAAATGTTAAAGAGCACGGAAATAGGTTATTTCGTAAGTTTTAGCCCTTTGCGTAAAGGATTAAAGCCGTAGGAGTAAAAAAATACCCGAAAGGAAACCAGCACCTTAAGGCGTGGCGTGCAGGGTCTGTCTAAAAAGCGGAAACGGAAACGGAATTGGGGTCTAAAATGCGGAAATGGAAGCGGAAACATGGTCTAAAAAGCGGAAACGGAAACGGAAAGCACGTCTAAATGGCGGTAAGTCATAGGCGAATTCCTAAATTAAGTTTGGTTGATGGAACCATTAAGTTTTGTACAAAAACCATTGTACACATTCTGAATTTGTGCTCGAGAAAAAAGTTGGTAAAAGTTGGTTTCTATCTTCCAGAGGCAGGAGTAGCAAAAGATCCATCCAGTACACGCAGCTAATTTGCAAGTTTCGGTACACTCGGGGACAGGGGTAGGAACAGGTCCATTCACTACACGGGTTAGCTACCCTCCATTAGTTTGATGGATGTAGTGGAGGCTCCATCACGACCACTACAATGGCGGGCGGGCGGCCATTGCAGTCTTAGCTATCCTCCTTGATGGATGTAGTGGAGCTCCATCAGGACCACTGCAATGGCGGGCGGGCGGCCATTGCAGTCGTATCCGAAATTTATCTGAAATTTGGGTATACCGAAATTTGGGGGTAACGGGTTGGGGAGTCCTAATATTTGGGGGAAACGGGTGGTACCCCACCTGATCCCCCGAAATTAATCTGAAATTATTGGGGGACCCCACCTGATCCCCCGAAATTAATCTGAAATTTGGGGTAAAGTACCCTATCCGAAATTTATCTGAAATTTTGGGTTAACGGATTGGGGGGTGTTTGGGTTGGGGGACCCCACCTGAATTTGAAATTTGGGGGAGAGTCCTAATATTTGGGGGAAACGGGTGGTAGGGGGATTCGAAATTGGGGGGAGAGTTCTAATTTTTTATCCGAAATTTATCTGAAATTTGGGGTTAACGGGTTGGGGGTGTTTGGGTTGAGGGGCGTGGTAGGGGGATTAGAAATTTAGGGGAGAGTCCTAATTTTTTCTATCCGAAATTTATCTGAAATTTTGGGTTAACGGATTGGGGGGTGTTTGGGTTGGGGGACCCCACCTGAATTTGAAATTTGGGGGAGAGTCCTAAAATTTGGGGGAATCTGAAATTTGGGGGTAACGGGTTGGGGAGTCCTAATATTTGGGGGAAACGGGTGGTACCCCACCTGATCCCCCGAAATTAATCTGAAATTTGGGGTAAAGTACCCTATCAGAAATTTATCTGAAATTTGGGGTTAACGGGTTGGGGGTGTAATATTTGGGGGTAACGGGTTGGGAGTCCTAATATTTGGGGGAAACGGGTGGTACCCCACCTGATCCCCCGAAATTAATCTGAAATTATTGGGGGACCCCACCTGATCCCCCGAAATTAATCTGAAATTTGGGGTACCCCACCTGAATTTGAAATTTGAAATTTGGGGGAGAGTCCTAATATTTGGGGGAAACGGGTGGTAGGGGGATTCGAAATTGGGGGGAGAGTTCTAATTTTTTATCCGAAATTTATCTGAAATTTGGGGTTAACGGGTTGGGGGTGTTTGGGTTGGGGGGGGGCGTGGTAGGGGGATTAGAAATTGAGGGTTGGGGAGTCCTAATATTTGGGGGAAACGGGTGGTACCCCACCTGATCCCCCGAAATTAATCTGAAATTATTGGGGGACCCCACCTGATCCCCCGAAATTAATGTGAAATTTGGGGTAAAGTACCCTATCCGAAATTTATCTGAAATTTGGGGTTAACGGGTTGGGGGGGCGTGGTAGGGGGATTAGAAATTTAGGGGAGAGTCCTAATTTTTTCTATCCGAAATTTCAAAAATATCAATATTTTTGCAAAAAAATTGTCAAATTGACATGAAAATTTTGTATGTTTAACACGTATATATATTATGTAGGGGCGCGATAGCGCCCCTATATACATAATATGGGTGTAAAGGCGTCTGCGCGGACCCCTGGAGACCGTGTTGGCCTGGTGCCAGCCAGCTAATTAGAGGTCCGGGAGTGGTAAAAATGTTACCATCGTAAACAACTCGAGTAGTACTACAAGTACCACCATACTTTTGGTTCGAATTCGAAACTTCGAGTTTTTGCACTAGGCGATAGTTACCATGCGTTTGTTTTTTTTCTCGGTGAATAACGCTTATTGGAAATGCATTTTACGGCTAAGTGTTGGAACGATGTGGGCATTTTGGCACCATAGTACTATTATATATGTGTTGGTAGACAGGATTCCCCCATGTTACCTTTTTGGTCATTTTGGCACCTGGCCAATTTTGGCTCTGTGCCAAGCTCCCAAAGTCGGACTTTCGCTATTTTTCGCAAATTTTGGTCACACTTTTCTAGAACTGGGTAGAAGCTGGAGGGGTCTAGTATCTTTTGTTGAAAATTACCAGTAGGGGTGCATAAAATAACGAGGGGGATTTTTTAATTTCGCTCTGGAGCTTTCAGAAGATGGGCCCAAACTTTGCATTTTTTTGCCTGTTTTGGCTAAAAGTTTCGAAGTCCCACTTTTACTTTAAATGGCCTAAAAGTCACTAAAAATGGCGTTTTTCCGCCTTGGGGTGGTACCCATATATAGTAAATCGGGGTCGCTGAAAATGATGAGCATACTGCCGATACCGCCCGAAGTGACCACTGGTCAGCATGGCTCCCGTGGTTCCTCGCCCAGGGTCAAAGTAGGGAAAACTCACTATAAACAGCATTTTTCGGCGTTTTGATAGGGGCATTTATAGTAAATCGACTACGCTCGTTTCAATGGGCATATCGCCGAAACCGACGGAAGCCACCACTGGTCACTACAACCTATGGGGCCTATTGACCACTGGTCAAACGGCCTAAAACTGCGTTTCTCGGCATTTTGGTCGGGGACATATATAGTAAATCGAATACGCTCGTTTCAATGGGCATATCGCTGAAACCGAGGGAAGTAACCACTGGTCACTCGATGGGGCCTATTGACCACTGGTCAAACGGCCTAAATCAGCGTTTTTCGGCGTTTTGATCGCGGGCATATATAGTAAATCGACTACGCTCGTTTCAATGGGCATATCGCCGAAACCGACGGAAGTGACCACTGGTCACTACAGCCTATGGGGCCTATTGACCACTGGTCAAACGGGGGGCCTATTGACCACTGGTCAAACGGCCTAAAACTGCGTTTTTCGGCGTTTTGGTCGGGGGCATATATAGTAAATTGACTACGCTCGTTTCAATGGGCATATCGCCGAAACCGAGGGAAGTGACCACCGGTCACTACGGCCTAGGAGCCCTATTGACCATTGGTGAAACGGCTAAAACAGCGTTTTTCGGCGTTTTGGTCGGGGGGCATATATAGTAAATTGACTACGCTCGTTTCAATGGGCATATCGCCGAAACCGACGGAAGTGACCACTGGTCACTACAGCCTATGGGGCCTATTGACCACTGGTCAAACGGCGAGCCAACCTCATTTTCTCGCGAGCCGACCTCATCTCTACTGCAAAAACCAAGCTGCTTTCTCATTGGCTAGAGTCGCGTCTGTTGGGATTGGCAGGCTTCAATCACGTGACCTTCTGTGCAATGAAGATTTAAGGCGTGGCGTGCAGGGTCTGTCTAAAAAGCGGAAACGGAAACGGAAACGGAATTGGGGTCTAAAATGCGGAAATGGAAGCGGAAACATGGTCTAAAAAGCGGAAACGGAAACGGAAAGCACGTCTAAATGGCGGAAACGGAATTGGAGTCTAGAAAGCGGAAATGAAAGCGGAAAACGGAAACAAATGCATGAAAAATGTGAAAATTCGCGTAGAACTTGAAAATTGAAACGAAGATAAGAGAATCTTTGATTGTAAGCCATCTAAATTATTTTGTTCTGGTTCTTTCTGCCGTCTTTCCGACTAACTCTACTGTGGTAAGTACACGCTTGACTGTAACCTATATATATATATATATATATATATATATATATATATATATATATATATATATATATATATATATATATATATATATATATATATATATATATATATCTATCTCATTTTGGTGACTGACTAACTTCAATCATTTTTAATCAACATTGTACAACTTTGGTTTACAAGTAATTGAGATCATTAGGATAAAAGCTTTCAAACAAATAAAAGACAATAGGCTGAATCAAAATGAGTACAGGTTTCAAAAGTAGTCAAATCTGTCTAGAGTAAATCGCAACTGAAGCCTCATATTCCTTATCCAACGGCAAACGCATGGCACAACAATTTGGCGAGGACATATCGTTATAAAAATACCACTGTTTTTTGTGTAAGATGAAAGAAACAAAGTGAGAGCTAGCAAAGCCAGTAAAACCAGCAAGAACAGCCGTGACGGCATATGCAGAAGAAACCGGTCCACTGTTTCCCCACTATATTAAGCGGAATCATCCAGGGATCCTTTTCGAAGGTAAATGGATTTCTGGTGCGAATTCCATTACAGTAAAAACCACGAATGTAGGAATTAGTGTCGACGGCCGCCGGAAACCGGAAAAACCCAAAAAACCGGAACAATCCGGATTCTGGGGGGGCGTGAGGGACCCCTCTGGGGGGTGATGTCCAGGTCTGGGGGATTGAAAGGTTGGGGTTTTGGAGAAGGATTTGGGGGTGGTCCGGTGTAAGGACTACCTGAAGACTCCCCCCAGAGGCCTATGACAATTACATGACAATTATGCCTAAAGTTATACATAAATACATCTCTCAGCAATTTAGCAAAATGTCGAGGAATTTCACTAAAAACCTATGTCAAATGTAATTTTTACTTGTTTAATGGTAAAATTTGTAATATTAATGGAAAGTTTTGGGGTGGGACATCTTAAATTATACATCAAGAGTGTTAGGAACAAAAGTGAGAAGTCTCCCTCAAAATTGCAAAAAATTGCTTCCTCCGACACTCAAAAACTAAATTTAAATGTAAAAATAGTGCTGTTAAAAGATTTATTTTTGGAGTTTTGTGAAAAATATTTGAAATACCCCCCTAATCATTTCCCCAAGTTTTTCATTACCCCAAACGTCCTCCCTTTCAAAACCTAATCTAACTTTGCCCGATTTTGTAATCTGATTTCGTAATATAAACCTGCACTTAGCTAATACTCAGCCTTCATTCACCATTTGCTTTTGCTGGTTGCTGTTCGTAAGCGTACATTTTATTGGACAGTTTCTAGTTACACAGCGCCACCTTGCGGGCAAAGCATATTTACTACTAACAAGGAGTTTTTCCGTTTGTATTCAAGACTTGTATTCCGTTTCCGCTTTTTAGACCTTATTTTGTTTCGTCTTTTTAGTCCAAATTCCGCTTCCGCTTCCGCTTCTGTTTCCGCTTTCTAGACCCAGATTCCGCTTCTGTTTCCATTTCCGCTTCCGCTTATTAGACTGGCCCTGGCGTGCACAAAATAGTGCTGCATAGTGGAAACGATATTGGAAATCACTGCATAACAATTGTGAATCCGTAAAATAAAATATCTAAACTAAGCTAATTCGTTAATTGGCTGAGTGGCTTCCTTTTGACTTGGCGGCGCTGCAATGGTTCCAGTGCAGATCGAATCCCGAACCAACGATAAAAACTAATTATTGTATCTGAACTGTTTTTAAGTTTTACGTTTGGATTATTGCAAATTAACACAAACATACAATGGGTATTTTGAGGATACATATTTTGAAGCTATGATTAACCATAAACTCAATAACTTAACTTTCCAGATTTAAGCAATAAATTTCTGGAATAAATTTCCAGTCTTACCCCATTTTTGCAATTTTTTTAAAAAACTTAATCCTGGGCTGCGAAAAAGTTTGTCACTTCTTTGGGAGAGACCTTAAAGACTTGGTTCTGGCCCATTATCCCCCATTACTAAATTTGACCAAAATCTGGTACAGGCATGTTTATGGCCATGCTGAGTTCAAATATCGCAAAATTTTTCAATTTCACGAAACTTAGATTTTTTGATTCCTGAGAGGGGACCAAGGGAAACGGAAAATTTTTTCTTTGATTTTGCGGAAAAGCAGTGTATATAGGGTTTTCGAAGTCGTCGAACACGCATCTGAAGTCCGTTTTTTGATACAGATTTTTGTTAGGTCAGTGAGCTAGAAGATCGATAAATGGACTCCAGATTCGATTCGGGTTCTGCGACCCCGAAAATCCCTATATACAGCTTTTCAGCAAAATCAAGACAAAAATTTTCGGTTTCCCTTGCGAAGCGAAAACGAATCGAAAGATCGAAAAATTTTGCCATTTTTGAACTCTTTTTGAACATTTTTTGAACATACCCATTAATTCTAGAAAGATAGGAGTGAAATATCAAGACGATTGCAGGTTCAGGAGCGGAACCATAAAAATGTAAAGTTGTAAAACTGCAGAATCAATCGGTTCGAAATTATACGTGTAAAGATTGATTCTTTTCATTGAGTGTCAGCTAGAATACTCAGAGTTTATGCTTCAACTTACACCATGATCTGTAGAAAAAAACTACCTCTTCCGCTGCCTTAAAATTATACCCCAGTTCCTGATTCTGTTCCTGAAATTAAACCCCTTTGCCGTTCCTAAGTTTCATAAGATCACTGTTCCTGTTTCCGTTCCTGGTTTTAGACACACCATCAAGAAGGCCACCACTCACCACGTCCACTGACAGCTGCCTCTCCCCATGATTACAACAGTTTTACTAAAAACTTGCAAAAATTATAAAACTCTGAGATTGTTCCAGCGTTTACTGCTTAAACTTATTGATAATTTATGGCTAATATTGCTTAAATTTATTTATAATAAATCACAGCTTTTTTGTCTGCGTTTCTCCTCCTACTTTCTTTACTTTCCTTATTATCTTTTGCTTTCTCTGTTTTGTTTTAGTCATTATTTATAAACTATTATTATTTTTATTATTATTAATTTTATATTTTTCGTTCCACATTTAGTTATTGAAAAGGGTCTTATCTCGACTACCCCCACCACTCAAAATCCTTAAAACTTGACCAAATGAGCTACAATTTGGTATGCTTATGTTTTCGACTATGCTGAGTTCAAATATCGCAAAATTTTTCGATTGCGCGAAATTCGATTTTTTCGATTTCTAAGGGGGGACAGGACCAAGGGAAACCGAAAAATGCTTGACTTCGATTTTGCTGGAAAGATGTATATAGGGGTTTACGGGGTCGTACAACACGAATCTGAAGTCCGTTTTTCGATTCAGCTTTGCGTTGGCTCGTTATAGGCTTACATCTTAAGCTTAAATCTTTAGCGTATACTGAGCTATCAAAAAACTGAATCAAAAAACGGACTTCAGATTAGTGTTCTACGACCACGAAAACCCCTCTATACATCTTTTCAGCAAAATCGAAGACAAAACGTGTTTTGGTTTCCCTTGGTCCCACCTTAGAAATCAAAAAATCGAATTTCGCGAAATCAAAAAAATTCAATATTTGAACTCAGCGAAGTCGAAAACATACCCATACCAAATGTTAGCTCATTTGGTCAAGTTTTAAGGATTTTGAGTGGTGGGGGTTAATCGAGATAAGGCCCTTGAAGGGAACTAAAAAATGTTGACGACTGGGCGAAATCCTAATTTAAATTGAAATTTTGTAAAGATGCAATGTTCCAAAATCCTCAAATGTCCGGGGACTCCTGCACAGTTCTATTCTTCCGAACAAAATAGGCCAATGACACCAGTTTTCAGCAGCACTGCTTGGTTTCTTGCACAATAATGCGTTGCATGCAAGCAAAATTTGTCAGTCTATTGTCTATGCTGCATTTCCTTAAAACGGAGAGAAACTTCTTCATTAGCACCGAAATTCAAGTACTGCTTTTATGGAGAAGTGAAACCTAGCCAGCAGAGATTACAGCTCTGATGTAGTTATTTATATTTCTTGCAAATTTTAGTTTCAATTACACTGTCTGGCTCTGACAGTTGTAATTTGAAAAATTTCAGAAAAAAATGTGTGGAATACATTAAAAATATTTTTAACATAATTAAATAAAAAACTTGAATTATTAAATATTGATTAATTTGAGTGTTGAATCAGAATAATTGGTTTTCAGAAAGAAACCGTATTGACTGACTGTTTCTAACTTTCTATTTAGAGGTTTTAAATTAGATTCACTGTAAAATTTGCTTTCAAATATTTGAAAGTAGTTAATTTAATTTGTACCTAAATTTTGGATCTCTTAACTATTTCTCTCCAACTCCTTTGGGGGTACATTGTTAAACTGGGGTCATTTGTATTAAAATCTGAAATTCGAAAATTTCGGAAAAAATCGATGTGGAACCTATTGAGAATAAGGCAGGATTTTGGAATTTCCAAAAATCTGAGTTTTTAGAAAAAGTTTCCTAGAATTTCCTTCCGAATTTTGTTTGAAGGAAGTCTTTTTTGAAATTGTTTTCATTGATGAGATTAAGATAGATTTGAAAGAAAGATATTTTTGATTAATTTGTAACCACAAAGAAAATGATTTAAAGTCTGGAATTTTGAAATCTACAATTTTAAAAGAATTTAAAGTTCAACGTTTCATGAATTATTTAAGTTAATTATTATCATTATTATTATTAAGTTATTTTACAAGACATGTTTAATTAGAACATTTGGGTCTTATCCCCCCACCACTCAAAATCCTTAAAACTTGACCAAACGAGCTAAAATTTGGTGTGGGTATGTTTTCGACCACGCTGAGTTCAAATATCGCAAAATTTTTCGATTTCGCGAAATTCGATTATTTCGATTTCTAAGGGGGGACCAAGGGAAACCGAAAAATGTTTTGTCTTAGATTTTGCTGAAAAGATGTGTACAGGGGTTTTCGGGGCCGTAGAACACGAATCTGAAGTCCGTTCTTCGATTCAGCTTTTCGTTTGCTCAGTATAAGCTAAAAATTTAAGCTTTAGATGTAAGCTTATACTAAGCTAACGAAAAGCTGAATCGAAAAACGGACTTCAGATTCCTATTCTATGGCCCCGAAAACCCCTATATACATCTTTTCAGCAAAATCTAAGACAAAAAGTTTCGGTTTCCCTTGGTCCCCCCTTAGAAATCGAAAAAATCGAATTTCGCGAAATCGAAATATTTTGCGATATTTGAACTCAGCGTGGTCGAAAACATAATCACATCAAATTTTAGCTTATTTGGTCAAGTTTTAAGGATTTTGAGTGGTGGGGGGTAATCGAGATAAGACCCGAACATTTTAGTTGTAAACTAAAAAATTGTTTTATATTTTCATTGTTGAGAGGTCAGAATCACCCAGATAACTTCTGTAAACTTCACCAACCAACCTTTAAATACATTTTAAAACAAATGACCCCAATTTACCACAAAGGAGTTGGAGGGATAGTTAAAGTTAGTTAAATTAATAGTTAAACAGATCCAAAATTTAGAAATAAATTAAATGTTTCTTTCTAACTTCTTTCTCATAATAAAAGCCAGTTTTACAACAAATCTAATTTAAAAACCTTTAAATAAAGTTTAAAGCTAGAAACAGTCAGTCAATACAGTGTCTTTCTGAAAACCAATTATTCTGATTCAATACTCAATCCATAATGTTAGAAATATTTTTAATGTATTTCACACATTTTTTCCGAAATTTTTCAAATTACAACGGCCAGAGCCAGACAGTAATGTAATTAAATGTATTGAAACATTATTGTAAGTACAGACAGTAATGTAATGAAATGTTATTGAAAGTTAAATGTAATTGAAACTAAAATTTGCAAGAAATATAAATAACTACATCAGAGCTGTAATCTCTGCTGGCTAGGTTTCACTCCTCCATAAAAGCAGTACTTGAAGTTTGAAGCTAATGAAGAAGTTTCTCTCCGTTTTAAGGAAGTGCAGCATAGACAATAGACTGACAAATTTTGCTTGCATGCAACGCATTATTGTGCAAGAAACCAAGCAGTGCTGCTGAAAACTGGTGTCATTGGCCTATTTTGTTCGGAAGAATAGAACTGTGCAGGAGTCCCCGGACACTCAAAAGATGTATCATCAAAAACACCTATTCTATGTTTGTCTTAATTGGATACGATTTGCAGTAATGCAATCGTAAAACTTAAAAACTGTTCAGATACAGTATTTAGTTTTTATCATTGGTTCGGGATTCGATCTGCACTGCAACCGTAGCAGCGCGGAAAAGTCAAAAGAAAGCCACTCAACCAATCAACGAATTAGCTTAGTTTAGACATTTTACGACTATATGATTATTTAGCAATAATTTTGCAAAATGGTCTCTATACATTGTATTCAGAATTGTTATGCAGTGATTTCCAATATCGTTTCCACTATCCAGCACTAATCTGTGCACGCCATGCCTTAAATCTTCATTGCACAGAAGGTCACGTGATTGAAGCCTGCCAATTACAACAGACGCGACTCCAGCCAATCAGAAAGCAGCTTGATTTTTACAGTTTGAAACTGATGCGCATGGAAAATCAAACTCAGTACAGCTATGTATTTGAATTTTAAGCAGAAATAAATGCAAAATCAACATAATTGTTTGATTTTTGCTACTTATCTGCATTTGAAAATCAAATGTCCCCTTCGTATACGGACAAAAAGACTAAAATTTTGCTGTTTCTTACAATGCTACAACATGTGAGTGAATACAGACTATTTCCTCACCGGATGCTGTGAGTGAATTGTCTATTTTCTAAGTATGGAAATAGTATCTTGGTTGTATTGCTGGTTTTAGTTGAACACTGAAAACGAAAATTTCATTATTTTTATGACCATAGTTATTTTATTGTGTTGGTTCCAGATAAGCTTCGGGATTCTTTCTACCTCAGCTTCTATGCCGTAGATACGAGATGTGAGAAATTGTTCCCTGGTTACTACACTTCCAACATTCCACCCGTAATGTTTTGCCTATTAGTTAAACGGTTTATTGGTGGATAATCAAATCCTTTTACTATTTGTTTATGCAGTAAATGCTACTAAGATTGTGAGCGGATGAAATCAGTACTGCAAGGCGACCACAAAAGATGGTGGCTTAGGGAGAGTTCACGACTCCAAAGTTCGTCCAAAGCTTTTTAGTCTTGTGTCTGATTATGCTCCAGTTCGGGCGTATTTTGCAATTTATACTCTTCATCCTCCATAGTTCAGATACATACGGTATAGTTGCAATATGGTTGAGTACAGTCTAGTTTTCGATTTGTGATCTGCATTTTTGTTTCATTGCATTCTTGCTACATTCTTATTTTACTTCCAGAACCAAAATTCTTGGACAATACCTGCTCAAAGCCTCAGCTTACAGCCCTTAACTATAGATCATGGTTGCACCTATAGGCTGGAGGTAAAAATATGTATTTTTATAACGAATGGCGATGCTTTTAATTATATATTAAAGCAACGATAAACATGCATACTGAGAACCAACAGTACGCCAACAGTGGTACCAAATAGGCAGGCGTTTGCATTTTAAAGCTGGTACCAGCCCTTTAAAAATACGCAATGTCGATGAAAATGGAAAGACAGCAGTTTTGACCAAAATTACTCCTTTCTGTAGTGGACGACTGTGAGTCTAGTGATTTAATTTACAGACTGGTTTAATCACAGAAAGTACATACATATGCAATGCAGTAAACTAATTTTCATATAGTACAAAGCAGAATTAATGAAGTATAGAGCTACTTGAATAGTTCACTGGCTGTCGCTCGTCACCCTTTCTTCCAAGAAGGATTGAAAACTGGGAAAATCCAGCTTGAATGAAACCGGAGACACAGCGAATCGGTTACTGGCGCTGATGTTCATGATCATTGGACCGATGATTCTGCGGCGGATGTGGAGGTGGGATTTCGGGAACTTTTTCGTTTTAGGAGGCCGTAGCACAATTGTGTGTCGTCTTCATCGTGTTCGTAGGACGTAATACAGGCTTTGGCAAGTTTTGTGGCACGCTATATCTTCTCATTCGACAGTTGGTAGCTGAAATGCCACTTCCGTCGAATTATTCTCAAAGGCTTGAACCACGAAGAAAAAAACCACCAGTTTTTCCCGGTCCATGGCAATCAGCATCTGACCCAATGTCCCGGCATGAGATTGTTTGATTGATTGATCTCGGATTCTGGCATGAGTCGCGGTTTCATCGGCTTGTGCAGTGTCTGTAGTGTAAGCATCGTGTTAGTTTTTTCTTCCGTGAAGACCTTCAAATGGTGACAAGCCTGTAAAAGAATGAGATGTATGGTGACAGGGGTATTCCTGATGCCCATATTGATCCTTCGAGGCATCCAATCTGGAGTGCTTCCTTTATCGCTCGGTTGAATCTGTCCACCACTGCACTAGTAATGTCCGATGTTGCGCTCCTTGAGGTAGTTCTTATGGTGAATTGATAACAAAGTGACACTTAAATTAGCAACCATTAGTTCTCAGATAAAAAGAACAGCAGGTAGCATAACATGACTTTACACAGCAAGACGACAAAGCTTGTTCAACCGATGCGCAGTGAGCCAGCTGTCTGCAAAGTCAACTCAGCCACTACCTTCCGTGGTTCAGTTTACTGAAGTGCAGAGACGCCATGAACCCGTCTAGCGCTGGACATTGCGGGACCATTTGCCATTGCTCCATATCATTAACGATTCTTACCCCAGGACAACTCTTCCAAATGGTTCGAAGGAGGATGCTGTTCCAACTACGCTACCGCAGATGTAATCAAATTCGGGATGTATCGATCAAATTGGATTTGGTTTTTGGCAGGACTATATGCCTATCCAGAAACTTGTAACATTGTTTTAGTGTGATTGTAACCAATACTGAAAGTTAAAGACTAATTGGAAAAGTTTTGTTTGTAGAATGATGTGTTCCAAAGTTATATAAGTGCCTGTCAGTTATTGTAACGAATCACCTCCGTATAGAGTATACGTGTAAGCTTGTAGGAGTCAAGTAAGAGTTAAGCTGATAAACCATCCATCGATACAACACACATGTGACGAAGTCTACTCAAACCTCCCACTCTCCACCAATATGCTTCTTCGCCAATCATCTCGTTCCTGCTTCTCCCATAACTATGTAGATCACACAGTCACATCCTATGCAAGTATGCTCCTCTGGCGTCATGCGTCAAGAACGCCACGTCAAGAGGAAGACCGGAACGCCGGGAAGATTTGGAGCGATTAGAAGCTCAAAGACAAGATGATATGGAAAATAGGAGGCTGATAATTCTACAGCTAGGCTTAGCCAACACCTCACATCAGTCAATTCATTAATCTAGAAGGCGCTCTGATGGTGGAACAGAAACTCCAGATCACGTAAGAGGTACTCGTCAGGTTCGGCCTATGATAAAACGAAAGGACTTCGGTGTTCAAGGCCTTCAAGGTCTTAAAGGTCTTCTGAAAACTCCGCAGATGCTATTGAAATTGCAAAAAAGGCGTATGGAGATGTCAATGATATAAAAACGGATGCCTGGAAAGCTTTAGGAAACTTGCCACCGCGAAAGAAAAGTTATTAAATTTAGAGAAATTCGTCGATGAAATTAGAGCTCACTCAATGGCTCTTGTGCGGCTAGGGATAGAAAGCAATGTTCCAGATGCTTATGTTTCTCTACTGTTGGAAAATCTATCAAGACACCTCTACAGAAATGTATCACAGATCGCAATGCTCAACAATGAAAATGTCACTAACTGGTAATTTCTGAATGAATTTCTCATTGGAGAGTTTGAGTTAATAAATTAGTCTTAACCTATCATCCACCGTGTGTGGCAGCACGTGTAGCAGAGCTGATTACAACATTTGGCGACGAGGGTGATTTATCCGACACCCATACCAACCAAGCATGTCAAGACCTACGACCAAAAATCTACCAACAATCCTATGTGTCGCTATGGATGACGTGCTGCCTACCACCGACTCATTTTGGACAATGATTGTGACATTGAGCTGCGGCTGCTCAGTCCAGGAAAAGTTTACCATCTTCCGAATTTGCCATGCTTGATCAGAGCCGATGGTGAACTCTCGCTGAACTTCCTCTGTAACTGTAGCCATACCGGTTACACTAACATTAGCTTTTGGACGAGCTGTTCTTGTACATACCGGACGGAAGGAGTAGCGACCATCGTACACCTTCATCAACGGTGTACTAGAAGTTGCAAAGTGCCATACCTGAACCTCAGATTGCGCCACACCGGCGACCGATCATTTCAAACCTAATCTGGTAGACCACCAGATTTTGTGATCCAGCGAGAGAAAGATGTGGGTTAAAAGCTTTGCCGTCTGAGACCGAACTCACAACTCAAAGCAACATTGCAAGCGGGCGATGCCTAAAGCCCGGTTCACACTAGGCAATAATTGCCGGCAATATCATTGCCAGCAAAATGATGGCCAACAGATTGCCCATTTATTGCTAGTGTGAACAGTGTAAAAATTGCCAGCAGTATTGCTGTCAATCGGCAATCTCAGCTAGGAGAGTGAGCAAGCTCTGTGGCAATTAGACACGTAAATATTGCATTGCTGGGAATATTGCCATTCCTCCTAAATTGCTGGCGATTAGATTGCCTGCAGATTGCCTAGTGTGAACCGTGCTTAAGGAGGTCAAGTTTAGCAACCTGTTCTTGTGTTGTGCATGAAACTGTCAAAACCGACGACAGTTCTCTTATCAATTTGGTAGACCGCGAGATTCACCGTAAACTTGGACTGGATAAGTCACGACTGCTCATCTAATGAAACCGATCAACTGCCCCATGGAACACCAACGGACCAACCCGCGAAGAGATAAAGGGGCGTACCTAAGTCTAAAATCTAAAAAAGCTAAACTACTTGAAAAATAAAGCAAACCGGGAATATACCAATGCGCCTGCACATGTTAACTATTACTGTGTTGTTATTTTATTGCTTTTGTCTTCTTTAACTTTGTTAACGAGAAAGGAAATGTAGTGACTTGAGCCGCCACGATCTCGCTTGTAGTATATGTTCGGATGTAGAATGAGCTGATGTGTATAAAGGCTTGTTATGAAAATTAATAAATTAGTCTTAACTTATCATCGACCGTGTGTGTAGCACGTGTAGCAGAGCTGATTACAACACTAGCTGTGATACATTTTTGTAGGGTTGTCTTGATAGTTTTTCCTACAGTACAGGAACATAAGCATCTTGAACATTGCCTTCTATCCCTAGCCACGCAAGAGAGATTGAGAGAGCTCAAATTTCATCGACGAATTTTTCTAAATTCGATAGATTTTCTTTCACGGGGTGCATGTTTCCTGAAATTTTCCAAGTAACCGTTTTTATATCATCCCCATACGCCTTTTTACAGTTTCAATAGCATCTGCATACTTTTCATCTTGAAGGCAGAATCCTTTAATCTTATCATAGACCGAACCCTCGAACCTGAAAGACATTTCAGTGGATAGTCAAGTTTCTGCTTCTTTTGGAGGTCGGTAGGGTTGTTCCCGGGCCGTGTAGCGGGCTCCGGGCCCAGGGCCGGGCCCGGGCCGGGCCGGCCCGGTCAGGCCCGGGCCCGGTAAAATTTTTAGGCCCGGCCGGCTACAAGGCCCGGGCCCGGTCACCGGGCCCATCGGTCCCTCGTGCGAAATAGGTTCTTCCAAAGCAAAATTGCTTTCTGAAGCCTCATTGGAGTATTATTTTATCACAACAGTGACAATTTAAAGTCCGCACATGCTTCCAAAGTTCTCTCACGATTTTTCCCTACTTAGGTATCTAGTCGGCGTATCCACTATCGAACGATAGCCTTATCGGTGCAGTTTAAAGTTTGTTACAATGGTTCAATTTATCTTAGCAAACGTTGAAACCATTTCATTAGCACAAGGGCTCTTTGAACTGAGACAAGCTAGCGATTTTTGAAGTAGTCGTGGACTATTAGTAAATAAATGAAAAGTAGATATCCTCCTCAAAAAGAACGAAAATGGATTCAATTAAAATCAATAATGTTAAGTTTCAAGTCGTTGGTATTTTGCAAATGTGGAAGGAAACAGCCTAAAGGTGCATTCATAGTTCCAGACACAACCAGACGCGCGTACGTAAGCATCTGCATGCGTTCGTGAGTATGAATTCGCTACAATTATTTTTAAACGGTTAAAACGGCATGTTACAATCAGAGGCATCGACGATCGTCGACGCGAGTCTCTCTGCGTTCGCGACTATGAATGCACCTTTATTATATATGTAATAATTATAAAGGCAGTTTTTCTACCTAAAATAACATATTATACACTTAGAATTGTATAGAGACGATAAACTACGCTTTAGACCTTGTAGCTGGCCACCGGGCCCGGGCCGGGTCCGGGTCGTGTAGCGGGCTCAGGGCCAAGGCCGGGCCCGGGCTGGGCCAGGCCCGGCCCGGAGCCCAGTCCGTTGGTCCTCGTAGGCCCGGGCCCGGCCCGGAGAATTTCTTATCGGAACAACCCTAGAGGTTGGTTCGAGAATTTATGTTTAAATCAAAGGATTCCCCGACGTTTGCCCAACCCAATCTGTCCCCAGAAATCGTAGGTATAGTTTAAGTTTAGGAAGAACACTCGTTCTTAACTGACTAGTACCTCTTACTTGATCTGGAGTTTCTGTTAAATACACCTCTCCAAATATGACATAGAGCATCACAAGTGAACCAATTGTTACATTGTTTTGAGTTGCAAAAGCCGATCTGTGATACCACCGAGAGTGGTAATGTACCAAAGTGAAAACATATTTTATCCATATTTCGTTGTGTACTTTTAGATGAAGTCTACCCCTTATCCTTATGGCAACGAAAAGTTCACAATCGTGAAAAACTTCACTGTTGATAAGTGTGTACAGGGTTACTGTGATTGCAAAGGTAGGAAACAGCAGCAGTTTTAAACATTTTTTAAGGAGCGGATTATATTTATTTCAACACAAACATCTAGGCGGACTCTTTATGAACACTAAAAGCACTAAAGCACTTAGCAATTAGCACTAAAACTGAAATGTGCTTCTGCGAAGCCGCTGTCAATGTATTAATGCTATCTCATATTTATATGTAAGTCTTTTTGTCTTTTTGCTTAGTTATTTATACACAACATGTATCTCCTATTTCAGAACAGCCTCCCCTACCTACTCCAAAAATCCAGTCCATTGAGCCATTCTATGATGTGGATTCAAAAAGTTATGCTGGAAAACTGCAATGGCTATATGAGAAAACAACAAAAGACCCGATATCGTTTATTGTGAAGGTTGCTGACTTCTACAAACTGTTGGAGTTCGCAGAGAAAAGAAAAATCTTTAGATGGAGACCTGGATACTACAATATTTCTGCCACAGAAGTATGACCTATGTATTTGCTTATAATCGGACATGTGGTGAAGGTGAATTTTGAGGAGGGAGGGAGCCCAAAGTATTCTCCAAAAACCGGAATAGCTGAACCGGGTGCACCTGCCGCAACCTTCCCTGCGCACCAGACTAAATCAGCTAAAACCTGTTCGATTAAGCTGACGTTGGCCGATTCATTTTGTTGACTGACCAGTATCGATAGCACAGTGTATATTACTGCACATTCTACAAACTGCCTATATTTTATTGGTTCCATAATCGTAAGAAAATGTGCTGTTATTCTAATATGGTTTATAAGCTCTTGATTCAGTTTCACTCATTTGTTCAAATCACCTTTGCTAAAACTTCGAATAGACTCACTCACTAATAAACTTAGACCAAACTAAAAGCTGATGTTGGTATCATTCGATGGAAACCCGAAGACTTTGCCATTTGTCGAACCTTTGCCTATGTCGAACTTAGTATGGATGGTTATTGGTTATCCCTCTTTTGATTTTCTAGTCCAGACCATTGTAGACCCTTGTAGCTAACATAACTCATCTGGAACCCAGTAGCGACGGGAGAAGTATTCTGGGCAAGCCTGCTGGCTAGCCCCGGGCCGCCGTTTTCCAGTTCCTTTACCTTTTTTAACTGGTAACGCCTGGCAGTCGAGTTGGCAACAGCTACATATCTGGGATTATAAGGGGGGTCAGGGGTTAGTTTTTGCTTTAAACCTTGAATTTGGCAACAACCTACTGGATTTTTGGAAAAACAAAAAGCAGATTAGCTGTCACTTTTTAAATCTTGTTCATCATTTTGCTTCAGAAAGTGCCAAAACTGAAAGTAGACAGCATTCTGATAATGCAATCATGTTGCAGAAAACTTTCTTTTCACAGCAGTCTCATGTCAAAAGTTGTCAGATGTTCTTAGCTTCTTGCAAAGTCGGTTGTCAAAGTTCGCCAAAATTTTGAACTTAACAGCTGATAGAAACTGGATAAAAGATGAAGGGTTTGGTGCAGAAAAAATGTCAAAAAAGCAGAAAAAGTGGAAAAAGCTTTGAAGAAAACATTATCTAGCTGCTTTATGCTGGAGAAATTCAGGTGTTCTCTTAGCCATTATACGAACATCGTGAAGATAACGCAAGGTTTATTGCGAACTCTTTCGAAGACTGCGGCCGCGCTGCAGACACCATTTGTCGACTTTAACGATCTCTAACTGCATTTTTAAGGCAAACGACCTATATGAGCTCAAGCTGACCCACTTGAAGGAAAACGCAGAACATAAAGTGCAGGTTAGTAGTTACTTAAGTTGATATGAGTACTGCTTTATTCTACTAAAGTCTTCATAGACACTTAAACTGGTCCAACTATGTAGTAATTTTATCACTGCATTGTGATTTCTGGTCATTTGTTGTTGCAATGATTGCTGTCAGAAATCTGCAGTTGACATTTGCAGTTGACTGCAGCGCTAACTGAAATCAATTCCATTTTAATTTTTATTCTTATTTTTTGCAAACCAATAACCACCAGAATTTATTACTCAGTGCGGTGGGACTGCTATGTAGTAATTAATCTTTCAAAAAACGAGGTAATGTCTAGACGTATTGCGTCCTAGGGTATGCGTAAAATATATACTTTCTATAATACGAATTTATGACCTTAATATACTTACGATAGCGTAGATTTGATGTGACATATTAGTGTCAGCTGTTTAATTATGTTTTAAAGGGAAATCTTCGTGCTTGCAAAGCGGCTAAATATAAAATTTTAAAGCAGTTCTTGTTCTATTTATAGATTTTTGCAATAAATCCTCATACCTGCAGAAGCGACTACGCTTACTCAACCTTCTACTCAGAGGGTAAGACACTTAATCTTGTAAGAAGAACCTTTAGCTGTAAGTTTTAAAGGAATGAGGAATTACCAAGCAGGTAGCAAGTCTTGTTGAAGGTTATTTAAATTCTTCTCGTAAACATTACATCGAGCAAAGCAAGATTACAGAATTTTCACCGTTTTTCTACGTTAAATTTAAAGAAGACGTCAGTGGTGAAATAACAAACTTTGGATGGATTCAAACCCTCTACCTCTTTTTGCGCATTATTGAACCACTGGCGTAGCACAGGATGTGAATCCAAAAGCCTTTTACCTCAACATTTATGCGCATAGCACTTTTAATTGTACATAATGTAATATCCTGTGCCTTTTCCCCTTTGGTCGACCGCTTTTTTCTCTTTACGAAACTTCAACAGAAAAGAAATAAACACTAGAGATGAGCACGGAGGGGCCGGAGTTTTTCGGCGCGGCCCGGCCCTTTCTGTTCCAAAATCTTGCTTGGCCTGGCCCGGCCCGGCCCACTGGCAAAATTTTTGGCCAGGCCAGGCCCGTAATCTGACAAAGTTCGTCCCGGCCTAGCCTGCCAAAAGAAAATTTCCAAAACTTTACTAACCTTGTTATTTCAAAGACGTTAATTAATTTACAAATAAATTATTTCGATTAATGATAGAGACGCTAACTTATTCTACGAAATGTTAAATTTTGCGGAAAAATAACCAGAATGGATAAATAGTTAGCTAATTTTAGTGATTTCACAACATTTCCTAAGTCGATCCGACCCGCTTCGGCCCGCTCCGGCCCGTAGTTAAAAAAGTTCTCTATCCCTGAGCAAGAGTCGGCAAATATTTGTCCCTTTGTCACTTCTGAGTAACCTCTTCCAGTATATAACGGTAGTTTAACGTGAGTAGTATAGGGCGAGCTTTTCGCACCTCAATCCGGGATTGGAATTTTTCCTCCTCCCTAGGTTTCCTTGTTTTTTGTACTGCATGACGTCACCTCTGGGTTTTTCTGCTAGTTTTTTCTCCTGACTTTGGTTTTTGTACAGCATGACCGCTGGGGTAAATAAACACCCAGTATATACCCCCTGTACCTCCAGTACCCCTGTACCCCCAGTACCCCCTGTACTTCCTGTCGAACATCCTGTTTATACCCCCAGTACTTCCTGCCATACTTCTAGTATTACACCCAGTTCCTGCCCTTACCATCCACACATCTTGACAACACCCAGTATATACCCCCAGTTCCAAAAGCAATCACACC
The DNA here is from genome assembly GCA_030248195.1 of Trissonchulus latispiculum. NCBI lineage: Eukaryota > Metazoa > Nematoda > Enoplea > Enoplida > Ironidae > Trissonchulus > Trissonchulus latispiculum. The sequence continues at coordinate 26,801 of JASAND010018645.1, forward strand.
TCTCCAAGCTTCCTCATCACCACCCCTCTGCGTTCTTCCCCCGGGGCTTGGGACCCGGCGTCGGCCCATTGGTGGGTTTTTTTGGGTTTTTATTGTTTCCTATTTTTTCCATTTTCTAATTCTGATTTTTTTGGATTTTTGAGCATTTATATACAACATATCTATACATACATTATATACATTTAGCCCTTAAGAGGGCTGTTGGGATAAAACAAACAATCATATATCCAGTGGAGCCGTACTCACCCCGTCTGCTAACACTTTCCTTTTAGGGTAGAGGTAGGGAAGGGCATCCTTAGTTTGAAAGTATTGTATTATTTTATTGTCTATGCTTCTAAGTCCTCTGTTTTCTCCAGACATTGTATTCCCCGTTTCTAAAACATCCTTGAAATCTTCCGGTGTGTAGCTATTTAGGGTTTTACTTACGCCTTTATGGGAGACTTTAGTCGTCTTTCCCCAAGCTAGGTAAGTTTTACTGCAAAGTGCTATTATACCATCTCCTGTCCATTCTTCTTTGAACAGTCCAGGTATTCTTTTTTGGCTAGGGTCTTGAACGAAGAAATCCTTGAGGGCCTTTTGCCATTGTTTCTCATTTCTAATAGGAACACAATCACTTAAATTTTTGGAAGAGCAGGCAAAATAGAGGGAGTCCGTGTCCATTTGACACAATTGGAAAGTTTCCGGCCACAAATTGGGTTTTAGGCAGTCATAGTAGAATTGGAGCATCCTAAGTTTGGCGTACTGATAGACGAAGAACCCCACTAATTCCGGAAGCCTGTAGACAATTTTTGACTTAGCCGATTGAACCTCATATATCCCGTTTCCCAGGTCATCTAATCTTCTAAACCTCCACCCATTTACCTCTCTACTAGCCCCAGACCTTTGACAATATTTTACATCCTGGTGTTTTTCTAGATTTGTAATTGTCCGACCGTAGTAAGAATTTCCTAGAAGTTTAAACATTTCTCCCTTAAGTGCTAGATCGGGATCAGAGTCAGCTGCAGAACGATGGTAGGTAACCTCGTCTCCCAACTCTTTGAAACAGGCTTTTGGCTTAAATTCAATTGCTTGGTGTATTTTCGTAATTTTCAGTCCGTGTTTGAGATACCACTTAATTAGAGGAGTAGCTAGGAGAATTTTCGTTCCAAAGTAGCTTCCAATTAGACCCCTTCTAGGTTGTGCCATTAACTCATTCAAATCGCAAAATGTTTTCATGTGATCTCCAATATCTTCCTTAGTAATTTCTACATTTTTGAAAATAGGGGTCATCTCTGCGAAGTATTCTTTCTTTTCCTCAGGTACCTCAATGTCCACCTCAACTAACCCGAAGAACCTATTCGCTTGAATTTGGGTGACTAGTTGTGCGAAAGTAAGGACTGATCGTTTCTTTGGGAGATTGAAGTGTTCCTCCATAAACTCTTGCATGTCCGGGGAGTCTTTTAGATCTTTGTCGAACTCACATTCCCACTTTTCAAGAAGATCGAAACCCCCATCTTTAATTGCCTGGGAGACTCTTTCAGTTCTTTCCCGTCTCTTAGTGCGATCCTCAGGGTCCTGGTTCCTATCCAACTCGCAGCCATGTCCGTGGAAGTAGCAACCGTGAAACTGGAGGACTAGATTCTTCTCCGAGACCCACCCATCAACTTTAGATTTTCCTATTCTTTTTTGCCCACCATTGTATGCATGCTCAACTCGAACTCCCAGTACCTCTGCCATATACTCCAGCCACATTGCTTCTTTCCTGCCTCTTTGTAGCCATCTTTTGAATTTCCCATCTTCTGTGGGTTTCCATTCGGCGTACAGACCCGTAGGCATTTCCTGCATTGTGCACCAGAGATATAGGGCATTAGCGTCGAACCCAAAAATTTGAGCAACTTTGAACCCATTTGTAATTTCCGTAACCCCGGCTTCGTGATATCTATGAAAGACTAAGCTAGGACCCCCAACTATATTATCCTTAATTAATTTATGCCAATGTTTAGTAAACTTATTAACAAGGGGAACGATCGTATGTTTTGGAATTTTGTTCATCATGTGTTTGTAGGCTAAGCCAGGTAGAGAGATAGCCCCACTTTTAAACATGTCGATTCCCATAGTTTTCCAAAAGTCAACCATCTTCTCCGTTGCTTGAAGAAAGGGCCCTACATCCAAATTATTGTACCAGATTAGGAGATCCCTTACAGTTTTAAATTTATTTTTCCTCCATGCCGCTACAACTGCTGTGAAGTCCTCGTCAGAAATTTCCTGTTGTTTCAAGGTTGAGTAGTAGAGGTCACGGTGGGGGAATCCTTGGTCTAGGAACTCTAGGGAAGTGAAAGCTTCATAAGGGAAAGCACCCTTTTGGTCCTCAATTTTAAAACCCTTTAACCACTTTTTGTATGAGGTCCCAGCGGCAAGGTAGTTTGTGATGTCAAGGAAGTACAATTTGGGGGTAGACAGGGCCATATAGTTGTTATTCTTTTTCACAACATACTTGGTTTCCTGGCCATTTAGGAGTAAGTTGGTAATTAGACAAGACTTTATAAGGTTCATATCAAATTTCCCCGAGTTAAATCCTAGAGTTGGAATTTCCTTTAACCAGGTTTCAAATTCTGCCAGGAGTTTCTCGTGTTCTGTTAGACCGGAAAGTGTGGGCTCGTAGATTTCCCTAAGAAGTTCGTAGGCTTTATCGGCTATCTCTTCCATGTAATCCTTCATTCGGACCACTAAGTCGTAGGGATCCCCAGTCGTAATTAGGCAATTTGGAGTTTCGTACCCAGGGACATTGGATGCAATAGAAACTGAGGCTGGAATTAGCTCTTTTTCGTAAATCAACTTTGGTCCACTCTTCTTATCAGTGGGTTTAAACATGCACTCAAAATCGTACGCTATTCTAAACGGGTAGTACCATTCAGGCACGGGGATTCCCAGATCACTAATTTTCTGCAGTATCGTTTTCGTAGGCCCAACTCCTCCCCCAGGGAAGATATGCTTGATTCCTTTCTCACAACTTTTAGAATGTCGAATGAAGTTGGAGTGTTTATGAAATAGTTTGTCGCAGTTGGAGCATTTCCAGGTAAGGGTGAACTTGTTGAGATTTTTGATAAAGGAGAAGTGATTTTCATAGATATTTAGGGCCATTTTCCTAGATCTCTTGCCCAGGGGTCTTCGAATAAGTTTGGCTGCAATTTCTGTGATTTCTTGATCTCTTTCGTGGTTCCGAATTACGAGTTCATTCAGGTCCTCGGGTTCCTCATCGGCTTCCTCAACTGTGGGACCAAGTTCGTAAACTGTAATTGCAATATCAAACTTTTCCTCTATCTCATCCAAGTCCTCAAGGCAGACCCCATTAAACTCTTCTCCAGGTTGTACCCACTGCTCAATTAGCTCATTTGTCTTTTCCTCTAAACCATGGACATTAGACCCAAGACCTAGAGCTAGGCACCTAAAGAAGCACTTTTGGTCCTCGTAAGGTCTTCCTGAATTTCGGTTCTTTACAAGAGCATTGAGACCTCGATTGTTTTTTACGTAATCCGGGAGGTATCTCGCCTCACCCACGGCATAGGAAATCAACTTGTTTATATAGAAGCAAACATTTGTAATTTGGTGGACAGTCCACTTTGTATTAGGTCGTTGTTGCCTAACCCACTCCAGGATGTCACCCCGGTCCAACTCATAGTAAATTTTCCCCAGATCGCCCTCATTCGAAATGTGAATTGGTTCATCGAAATACCGGTTATTTCCGGAAGGGTAGTAATACCTCAACTCCCCGTCTTCAATATTCCTAAGCACAAATCCAAAGGAAAGGTTGAATTTAAATTGCCATCTCTGAAGTTTGAAAATAATTTTTACCATATCCTTAATCTGAGACGCATTGTCCATCCTGAAATTATAGCGATTTTGAAGACCAGAGGAGACGAAGTAACGGGTCCTAATTCTACTCCAATTTTCTCTGTAAATTTGGGCTAGGTCATCGGGGAGATCCTTTACAATACTCCTAGTCAACTTGGGGGCGTCTTCAGTTGGAAGGTTGGAGAAGTGGGTCTGCCTAAGAGTTCTGGGATCCTGAATTTTTGGGGCTTCCCGGTGGGTTCTAAGATGTCCCTGGTAACCTTTATAGGTCTTATACTTGAACCCACACTTCCTACATTCATAGGATGCGCCCTCATTTTGATGGAATTTTTTGAAATGCCTGGTGAAATTATGTTTTTCTGTAAAGACTTTCTCACACCTAGGACAAGGATACACCGGCTTTGAGGAATGTTCCAGTTTGTTGTGATTTCGAAGTTGGATCAAGGTGGGGAATGTTTCTTTGCAAGTATGACAATAAGGGACAGAAGTTCTAACAGGGACAGGTTCTTGGGGTAGGGTTTGGGCATACGTCCAGAATTCATCTGAACCAATAGCTTCCTTGCCGTCCCACTCAGTTTTCATGAGCTCTACGGCTTTATCTCTTAGGGACTTGGTCACCTGGGGGTCATCTTTCCAGAATCCCGTTTCAATAGCATCTTTTCATTAATACTTAGCAGCACGATACACAACTGGTTGCTTTTACGTTTCGTTGCGGGATGCAGTGCATAAAACTTTGGTCAGAATTAAGTGAGAATGTTAGAAAGTGAATGTTTTTTAATCATTAATCTTTTTATCTTGGTGCCCAGCATTGTAGGTTCTCGTGAGAGGCCTTTATCATGCTGCCCTCCGCAGTCCAGAAAATAGACGAGAGGCGAGGATCAAGGACAGAAAACCAAGATCAAGATCCCCAAGCAGTCCTGACGTACGGTTATTGCAGTCACGCCCAGGGTAGACACAGTCGTGCTTTTTGGCGACTGATGCTTCCCCCCGCATATCAATAGTGACTAAGATGGCGGAAATTTACCCTCTCGGAAGGGTTGAAAAAAGGACAAAACATAGGCTGCAGGAAGGAGGCGGTAGGAAGGCCGAGTACTCAGATAGAAAAGTTAGAAAGCTCACCATAGAAGCATTTTTAAGTTGCAAATGGAGTTTTGGGTGTAGTTCTGCATGCCTTAAGCATTCTGAAGTTGATGACCAGAATTCAGACATAGGCATTTCCACCTCCCATGCCTATGCCTGATTCCAATCAACTGTAGTACCACTACCACGCACGAATGCATGCTGGTTTAGAATGCAGCTTAAGCTTTATAAAAAGCTTTGGCTGACCAGCTCACACACAAGGAAATCATTTTAGACTCTTTACGAAACGTCTAAAATGGCATGACTCGTCTCAAAGTGTCTAAGTTCGCTAACAGCCTAGTGCCTAGCATAAGATAATATTATTATGTTATAGTTTTACTGCAAACTTAGCTTGTATTATCTCCACTCCACTTCCATACTCGCAACAAGGTTAGTAACCAATAACCAACTTAATAGCATTGTGTAGGGATAGTTGTGATTTGCCCCTGAGTCCATCCATTAGGAGACATTCCTAAATCCTGGTCAAAAGGCTTCCAGCTCCCAATTTCTTTTCCTAGCTAATTCCGCAAAACAGTTGTTCTTTTAAAAGATTAGTATACGAGCTCACTTTTTGTTAAGAAACAACCTCGATTTTTAGGCCTGAAGAGCTACTGTAGCTAAATGCAGTAAAGATGGAGTCAAAAATTTTTGTCTCCGGTTTTGCCGAAAAGTTTCTTATATGAGTACTTTGACCTGTTCAATCCGAATATGAAATCCGTTTTCCGATATAAAGAAGCCTTAGTTCAGAATGTGTTTAGATAGTTCTATAGAATAACCACTCATAGTTCGACAAAGCAATCCAGCTTTTCTAAGCCGTGGAGTGAGGATTAGTTACATAATTGTCTGCATATCCTGGTACCGTCATTGGCCTGTAATGCGAAAAATTTGATGATTCTGCCAAAGTACTTTGGACTTTTGAGTAGACTCACATCTTCGAATGTCACTAAGTAGCAGCGAAAACACCGGGTAGCGTAATCCAGCACTATGAACTCAAGCATTAACAAAATCACGTACATTTAGCACACCTTGATACAGATACTTAGTGCATCAGTTGGAAAGAAATCTGGGCTCATTTGGCTATTGCACAGTTCATAAGACCAGAGTTAAACTCCATCCGTATGGACCCACCACGTCCAATTTTTCTCATTTCAATCGTATCGCCCAGAAAAGTATACACTGTTCTAGAATGGTTTACACGGTGGCAAAGCACTATATGTGAGAACTACATCTGCCAAATTTTGGCACCGTATCTTGTACACAGCGTTCAAAGCACAGCGAAGTTTGTATGCGTCTCATGTCGAGTTCTGGACCGACAACCAACTCCTACTTGTGAGGGCTCTACAGCACGCTGGGCTGGGTGTAATTATTTCAAACTTTAAACAATTTTGCACCAAACCTAATACTATTATATGTAGCAAAAGACTAACTAGCTTTTCCAACACCGAACTTTTAGTGAAATTCGTAGACCCCTATCGGAAATGGGAAATTATGGGAGTATAAAAGTATGGGAAATTAACGCTTCTTTTTGAATAAGTCTGCTTATTATTAAAACTAATTTTCTGACATTAAGCACAGTAATAGTTCTGTGTTTACCGTCAACAGACCTGCACGGGCCGAATTTTTGCGGCCCGCCACGGCCCGGCCCGTGAAAACTTTTTCTCGGCCCGCCCGGCCCGACCCGTGAAAGGTTTCGGCCCGCTCGGCCGCGTATTCATAAAATGTACACTTGATTCGCACAGGAAGAAAGTGTACAGCGATATCGCGCATTTTCAAAATGTACATACGGTATGTATGTACGAAATGTACAACGATTTCGCGCACCCTAAGAAAGTGTACACCGTTTTCGTGCAACACTAATACAAACATAATCACTGGTTTGCACCAAATGTGGTTAGCAAATGGTTAGCGGATTTGCTGCTAACCACTTGGTTAACTAGAAGTTAACCACAAACTATTTTGCACCAAATGTGGTTAACTTAACCACTTGCTAACCAAATGCTAAGCAAGTGGTTAACATGTGGTTGGCTAACCCTGCTCTCGAGCAGGGTTAACCACGAACTTGCAGCGAATTTTCAGGTTCTGGCAAGAAACTTACAGACCAAACCGTAGAACTGAGAAAGAATTAATGGAATATATATTCATGTTGGAGTATATGTAACACGTTCAAGTGATTCAATATTTTTGCGTGATTCATATTTTAAGTTAGTAAGAAAAGTTAAAACTGTCTTCTGTTGCTCAAATCGGTAGTGTTCTTGAAAAGTAGTTGCATTATTCGAATTATAATCTTTGTGGAGTTGATCACATGATGTCGCTGCTTTTATATGACCTTTATCTTTTACCAATTGCATAGTGAAATTTTGTTTCACGAATTTTTGTACCTACTTTATAAGTATATAATTAAGCAATTATTAAAGTTCGTTTTCGTGTAGATAGAAGGCACAAGAATAGATAAACGACACTGAAATGTGTTTAATCGTGAGTGAAGCTTTTTAAAATTTCAATGTAATTCATTGGATAAACGAGTGCAGCGGCGTAGTCTGATTGGTTCAGAGAAGTCCCGCCTCAAGCTTCTGCTAACCATTTGCTAACCATATGGTTGACTAACCATTTGCTAACCATATGGTTGACTAACCATTTGCTAACCACATTTGGTGCAAGAAAGTTACTGCTAACCATATGGTTATGGTTAGCAAATGGTTAGTGAACCATTTGGTTAGCAAATAACCATATGGTTAGCAAATGGTTAACCACATTTGGTGCAAACGGCCGAATAAGTACAAAGTTACTGACATAATGTTTTTTCGAAATGTACTCCTACCAGACATGTGCAGGAGGGGAAATTTTGGGGGGGGGGGTGAAGGGCGGCCGAAGGCCGCCGAAAAACCGGATTTTTCCGGTTTTTTACCGGAAAAATACGGATTCTGGGGGGGGGTGAGGGACCTCTCTGGGGGGTGAGCTCAGGTCTGGGGGGGTGAAAACCCCTCCCCCCCAAGCACACGTATGACTCCTACTGGGCAATAAAGAGACCAAATATACATATATAGAAATTAGATTTTTTAACTTCACTGATACTAACTATATTTCTGATTTATTGTTTGACGGAAAAGCGATGTCATCAGAGTATTTATTGAGTGGACGTGTATATTGCTTAGTGCGTTACTTCAAGTTCTCCAAAAATAGATTTTGAGCCGCAGACTCTGCCATAGATTAGCGACTGTAAAGCTTTAGCGTGTACGAAAACGTCCCTCTGCCTCTGCCTGCAGAAGTGCTAATTATTATTCCGCTGAAGCGGAATATATTCCCCGGCTTAATTGTAATGTAATGCATGTACGCATTTTCAATTCTAGGTTTACTTTCCTATCTTCAACACATGGGCTAATATGTTTATTTTTTAGAGTTAATAAAAAGAAGGCAAAGATACTTTTCTTAAAGAAAATTTAGTCCAAACTGGTTTCAGAAGTTTTTCTGATTTTACTAAATAAATTTCCACAGAAATAGATTGTTGGATTGAAGACTTTTCGAAATTTCATATCACCAGAATTTAATACAATATTATTTAAAAGAATTAGTTAATTATGCAAATGATTATGAACTATTTACATTGAATATTATAGATTGTAATTTACCTTTTATGAAACATAATTTGTGTTATTTTTTATATTTTTTCTGTGTATATGGCGCAAAATTCTCATGTTCCCAGTATCAGGCATGTATTTTGTAACCTTTTGCCTGAAAAGGGGTGTGTTACCTACCAGATTAACCGTATAGTGTTTTCCTAATTCTTCAGTATTCATTAAATAATATTCTTAAAATAATTTTTAAAAAATTAACTTGGGGAAGTCTTCTTTGGGGAAAGTTTTCGTGGGAGGATTTTTTCTGTGACACAGGCCTAAATATTTCGAGAATCTTGCAAGCTTACATTAGGAAATACTTCGTGTCTTACACTTTCTATCATAAGCTTTTGGTTACATGAGATTTCATTATGATTAGAGGTCAAATCTATAAAGTTACATCAGCCAGTGAAGGAGTTCGTTGGTACAATCTCGAGCTGCCAAACCTTGTGCTTATCAGGTCATTGAACAGAAACTTAATTTACTCCTGCTCATCTTATTTCCTCACACACTGAACCGCTTATAATAATTAATACAATTGAAAGTCAGCAGTATATCATATAAATAGTTGTCAATGCTAACAATCTTGTACATATACGTACAAACTTGTCGTGTGGTTTTAGTCATGTATCGATAACTGTAACTTTATATATATATACATAATATATATATATATATATATATATATATATATATATATATATATATATATATATATATATATATATATAAAAGCATGTATGTATAAAATGAAATGAATTGTGCATATATGTAGTGTTGCGCGAACACGGTGTACACTTTATCAGGATGCGCGAAATCGCTGTACACTTTCCAGACAAAAATAATGGGAGCAGACCGAAAAGTCGGTCCGCGGCCCGGCCCGGCCCGTGAGCTTCGGCTTATCAAGTCTACATAATTGCACTATAAATGTTACGTACCGTATGAAATAGCGCATCGTATAACACGGTACGGCCAATTTTGTATCGTATATATTATTCGGTACGTCCCGTATTATATTGTACGTTTAGCTTTTGTACCGTATTTCTGTGATCTTAGAGTCTGTTATTCTAAGCTATTTATTCAAGTATTTATTTCTATTTTTTGTATTTCTCACAATGGTATCTTGTATGAGATTTGGTGATTAAATATTTTTTAAACGTATATATATTTTATGTAGTACCTGAATTATGAGTTGGATGTACTTAGTTCTACTACTTTAAAATGGACATAATTTCAGTCAATTCCATAGTAATGAATATTCGTTGGTCCATTCTATTAGTAGTCGTACTAGTTCAGTAGATCATTAGATCACTCGGAAAATTTACTAGTTTAACTTGCTGCCCAAAATTATGCTTGATGGCAGAAAAGGATTTTTATGAAAAACTGTCAAAACTTGAAAAAGGACAGAATGTTAGAACACTGACATTAGGCAATTACAATAACCTACTAAAGGATTTAGTCAACGCGGATGTTACCCACCTCAGCCATGATACAAAGAAAGCCAGTGACAGATACGAAGTCGTCAAGATAGGCAATATAGAACGACTGATTCGGAAAAGCAAAATCATGGCGATGCTATCAAATTTTAGTTTGTGGTCCCCTATGACGATATTTATAAAACCATTGTCGAAGTCCATAAAGAAATTGGACCCAAATGGATTCAGCTTACCAAAAAGCTTCTGGATCGACGATATGCCAACGTTACCAGAGAATGCGTCCAAATTTACGTAGAACTGTGCCAGCAATGTGAACAACGAAAAAGCAGAAAGTTTACAAAAGGATCTGTTGTCAAACCCCTCCTAAGCTCAGCTTTTGGCAGCCGTGGCCAAATTGATCTTGTCGATTTTCAAAGCCAGAAAGATGGTGACTATAAATATCTCTTTCACTACCAAGATCACTCCACCAAACTATCATTACTTCGTCCGATGAAAAGTAAAACTGCTGAAGGTAAAACGGCTGAGGTAGATAGTGGAAGATCCACACGACGCAATATCATCTGGATCGTCATGGCCAATGAACGCCCTGAAGTTTTTTGGGTTGGTACGACCGCGGGAAAACTTAGAGTTTTGTTACAAAGAGATCAATTACAGCTAGGTGGGGCGTCCTTCATGACGATTGGCAAAGTGCCAAATGCAGAGGTTACCCTCCTGCAGAGGTTAACAAGCAGCTGCTGAAGAATCTTGGGTGGTGGACAAGGATTTGTGAAGTGTTCTTGCCAAGGAAGATGTCGCACTTCTAGGTGTAGTTGCAAACGGAACAATCTTCAATGGAACACGAGATGCCATCGAGGACGCAGTTGTGAAAACAAGAACTAAAAACAAAATCGGACCAGAAACTTCATGAATAAAACTAAACTCAAAATAAACTAAACATTCAAACGAAACGTCTAGAAAGTTGTGAAGTAAACGGTTAAGTTAAAAGTTTGAGTTTAGTTACAAAAAGCTACAATGAAGTTCGCCCAGCAATATGTTAACAGACTCTTAGATCACAGACATATGGTACAAAAACTAAGCGGAGAATATAATACTGGACGAACCGTATAATACGGTACAAAATTTGCCGTACCGCGTTATACGGTACGCTATTTCATACGGTACGTAACATATACAAGAAGATGAGTAGGCCACTAGAAGGTTTCTCTTCTTAGCATTGCGTAACGGTACTCCGACCACAATACACGAATGTTCCTCCGTTTGGTGGGGGTTCGCTCTGTTCGGCAAAGCATACACCCCAGAGTTGTATGCGGGCCGCGGGTACCCGCGGGTACCCGCGGGTACCCGCGGGGCGGGGCGGGGCGGGCTGAATTTTACTACCCGCGCGGGCCGCGCGGGCCGATGCGGGCCGATTTTGGACTACTTTCCTGGGCTAATTTTGCTTTCTAGAAATTTCATACATTCCAAATCATATGCAAAAGGAGGCAATATTTTCGATTTTTAAAGACTATTTGACTTCGTTATTATAATTCGATACGTTCAGTATGCACTATATATACATACTCAATTGGCATTATCTGCGGATCGAAACCTTATGTGTATGACTTAAGTATTATTGTTTTTGCACATAAATATAAATCCATGATAACCTATTGCTGAAGTTTCACAACAAAATGGGTCTTATCTCGATTACTCCCCCACTACCACTCAAAGTCCTTAAAGCTTGACCAAATGAGCTAAAATTTGTTAGGGATATGTTTTCGACAACGCTGACTTCAAATGTTTTGAAATTTTTTTCAAATTTCAAATTCTGACGCAAAATTTTTCGATTTCGCGAAATTCGTTTTTTCGATTTTTAAGGGGGGGGGGGACCAAGGTAAACTGAAAAATTTTTGTCTTCGACTTTGCTGAAAACTTGTATAGGCGTTTTCGTGGTCGTAGCACAAGAACCTGAAGTCCGTTTTTCGATTCAGCGTTTCGTTAGCTTAATATAAGTTTTCGTTTTAAACTTAAGTTGCAGGCTTATGCTGAGCTAACGAAAAGCTGAATCGAAAAACAGACTTCGGATTCGAGTTCTACGACCCCGAAAACCCCTATATACAACTTTTCAGCAAAATCGAAGACAAAAAGTTTTTCGGTTTTCCTTGGTCCCAATTAGAAATCGAAAAAATTGTATTTCGCGAAATCCAAAAATTTTGTAATATTTGAACTACATCATAGTCGAAAACATATCCATACCAAATTTTATTTCATTTGCTTAAGTTTTAAGGATTTTGAGTGGTGGGGGGTAATCGAGACAAGACCTCAGGGCGTTATGGAGAAAACTGTCTGTGTTTGCTAGTGTTGTTGCCCGGCCGGTTTTTTGACTCGGCCGGCCGGACCCGGCCGGCCGAGCTTGTGAACCCTCTGAAGCAAACCGGCCGGCCGCCCGACCGGGTCAAACAGGCCGGCCGGCCGCCGGTCAAGAAAGGCCGGCCGGTACCAGTTTTGCCCTATTTTTCGTGTATTTTGCATAATAGTTAGCATTAATTGATGCATACAGTTACTCCTGGTTATGTATAACAGATAAAATTAATTAATGTCCTTTTTCTGAAGACCGGCCGGCCGGCCGGCTGCTTCTGACCCGGCCGGCCGGCCGGGTGTTGGCCGGCGGCCGGCCGGTCAGCCGGCCGGAAACCAGCCGGCCGGCCGGATTGTCGGCATAGCGGGCCGGCCGGCCGCCCGGGTTTTCCTCGGCCGGCCAACAACTCTAGTGTTTGCTACGGCGCCGCCGCTTTCAAAACCAATTTTCATTTTTCATACAATTAACAGGTGATTAGTAAAGCTCGTTAAGTGCTGATACTCACTGTCAAGGATATATGCGACAAACATTTGAAGAAATGAGCAAAATCCCTGCCCAAAAAAATTTTCATGGTGTATCCTTTTAGTTAAGGGAATAAGCTTTTGTTACCACTTTAAGAACAGTAAATTGGTAGACAACTAAGTTCAAATCAGACGCACAGAAAAATTTGCAAGAAAAATATATGCATCAGTTTTGATGCTCAGGAACTACATAGGTAGCAACTTTTACGTGCGGGTACCTGCGGGCCGGTTTACGCGTGTGTGGCCGCGGGCCGGAGTGTTGCGGGCCGCGATCATGAGGTGCGGGCTGCGGGCCGGGCGCGGGCCGGAAAAACCGGCCCGCATACAACTCTGATACACCCCTACGTTTGGTGGGAAAGAGCCAACAGCCTGACTTGGCGACCCCCCAAACGGGGACCCCCCTTCTGCCTATCCCCCACCAAACGGGAACCCCTTTTGGCTACCCCGCCCTCCAAACAGGGACCTCTTTTTGCTACCCCCCACCAAACGAGGGAGCATTCGCGTATTGTGGTCGGAGCACCATTACGCAATGCCAAGAAGAGAAGCGCTCTAGTGGCTTGCTTTTCTTCTTATATATAGTGCAATTATGCACTCTTGGTATTATGTACCGCTGCTGAAATTTACTTGATTAGGTTATCTGATGCACACAAATGCCTAAATATTTTACTACATGGAACATAATGTCGAAGATCGTTCATAGTTTACACAAATTAGTTAAATATCAAGCAAGAGCTTGGTGGTGATTGTACGCTGGCGTCCCATACAGTTTTTGCGCAAAAATAAATTTTTGAAAAACCCAGTAAAATTTATATGTTGGAGTTGCTAATGTTCGCAGTGCATCCACACATAATTTTAAGCGGATTGGATGAAATTTGAGTAAGCTATGGTGGAATAAAGAACACTATTCAACATTTTATTGACCTCCGACGTCACTAAAATTTTAGTGACAGTTCAGTTCCTTAAATGCTATCGTGAATTAAGTGTTACTTTTTAGCGGAAAATCGCTCTAAAAATGGTCACAAAAACAGTCCCTAAAATGTTAAAAGTGTTCCTAAATTTAGGACCCTAAAGTTTTAAAGGACCCCAAAGCCTAAAAGTTTTAAGTGTCCACCAACACTGAAAGTGTCCCTAAAACAGCCACTAATAGCTTTGTGAATACGGTCCCTGATCAATATTCCATACCACGTCATTAAGGTGGCGCAGATAAATCTGGTACTTTTGGTATTTTCATTCACAAAGTCGAGTTTTTTACTTAATACGCTTTCCGCTGGCATTTTTAACTCAGCGATATCTTTTTGTCAAACTTCCTGGGAAGTAATCGGTTGATGCCGCTGACAAGACCTCTTTTAAAGAATCTGCAGAAAACAATAACATCTTGATGAATTTATTAGTGATACTGTGAACGTTTGAATAATGACGTTGATTCAAAGTCTTAAAATGATGTTGGCCAAAGAATGGATTTGGACCATTCCGGGACTAGCAATTGAAACAAATAACCTAACCTTAAAATAGGTTACACATGTGGGTGGTAAGCTTGGTTTTTCCAGCTTCTTGAGATGATTTTAGATGGATGTGCGAATACCTAGTTTGTAGGTTGTTGAATGATAACTCCACAGACCAGTTCCCGAGCCCGGAATGAAACTATCGTGCTTGGTGGTGTGCAACGTTCTTTCATTCTTTAATTGGGTCTGTTATCGCTAGTTCAAATCTCAAATGCACATATTATTTAATCTTGTATTATTAATTAATACTATTAATTAATTTAATTATTTAAATTATTAATACTGTATAGCATTTAATCGCAGGATTGATGACGATTTTTATTTTGATGACATTTTTGTTCTATTACTTTCTACAGGTGCAGAAATGGGCACTAAAATTATTCCTTTTTTGCTTCACTTATGTTAGCTATTTTCCCTAAGTTTATTTTAATGCTTCTAAGTTTAGCGAGCGATATAAACTAAACTATTTATCTTTACGCTCCACTTCCTAGTGCACAAAGTGAAAACTAATTTTCCAAGCTCTCAACCATCCTATTAGAACTGATAATATTTCTTAGAAAGGCGACAACAGATTTCTCCTGTTGCTTTCAAGTATTGTCTTGAGCAATGACTTAAATGCAGTTTTATGTCTCTGGATAATGCTGTAATTATATGAACTGTTTTAATTGCTGTACACCTGTGAAGCACACCACAAGCACAAGCAAACAGCAATGTTTCACTGCGCGCACACACCCACCCAACACCCACACCCACACACACCCATCCACACACACACCCATCCACACACACACACACACACACACACACACACACACACACACACACACACACACACACACACACACACACACACACACACACACACACACACACACACACGCGCGCGCGCACGCACATATACGCACACACACGCGCTCACATACGCACACACACGCACACCCACACACACACAGACACACGCACACATACGCACACACACACACATACACACATTGACTAGCTTGTAGTATCGCTGACTGGTCGCAATTTTCGACGGCCAGCCGTTTGCGGTTATACCAGTCACAGAAACAACGGCCGGCAGAGCGTTCACTGAACCAAGAGACCTATTGACGGTGTAGAGTTTTATGACATTGACAACTCAAGAAAGAACAATTTTACTAGATTTCAGGTTCGCGAGTGTGCTCTTAGTCTGACCCTAACTACCGCTTATCCTATCCAACTGATGTGAGACGACAGTCCAATTTGGTGTCGCGAGTTTGCTGTTTCAAACAAAATATGAAATGACAAATCAATATACAACAAGTTCACAAAATTCAAAAGATTTTCTTAAACAATATTACAAGTGGGGCAAGCACCATACTGTACAAAATTCAACAAAAGAAGCGCAAAGACGCGACAAAGTTCAGATAAGGAAAACCCAAACTTGACTTTGATTAAAAAAAACGAGACGGCGTAGATAATAGCAGGAGAGAAGGCACCAAGGCACCAGGCGTCCTGCCTTGGACACTGCACAAAAGGCCAATTTTGATTGAACGTTTGTCAAGTTAGCACTCGCTTTTGAATAATTTCAAATAGAAATCAAGGAAATATTCCACAACGGCTCTAAGGCGACAAACGGCCTGCTGGCTGACCCATGCGTGCACAACATGTAATCTGCACATAAACACGTGAAAACTGTGAAATAAATAACAAGTAAATCCGGCCGTCCGAGTGCTCCTGTGAGCCGTCCGCGGTTGGCCATTTTCAGACCGACAAGGTCAACAAGACTGCTAGCTAGAGTTCCACATTGATCCAGATAAATTGAGACAGCACATAGAAACAATTGCGGAATAGCAGAAAAGGTAACCATCTACAAAATAATGAGATTCCTTTACAGGTTACTAAAAGTACTTCTAACCCTACTCCTGTGCTTAACTTCATAAGTTTGAACGTGCCGTCTTGCGGCGGAGTATGCCCATAGATTCACTGGCCGCTCTGTTTTCAGTTTCACCTGTTTTAGATATGAATGACCCGGGTTACCTACGCATTACTCAAATTAGCAAAAATAGCTGGTGTGGGAAAACACTTTGTTTCTTGCTATTTTCTGCTATCCTGACGGCCATGATTTACTACTCATCTTATGTCCTATCACTTTACTTTGAACGAATCCTCATTGTTGAAACTAAGGTAATTCAACGGAGTAAAGCAGAAGATACATTTACTAGAAGTAAAATTGAACTCTTCTCGTTTAAATATTTACTCTTATGTGCCATGTAGTAGTTGTGCCAACTAATGGTTAGTGTAAAGCAATTATGTGCCAGTCTACGTAAATTTTTATTTCGCCGAAGACAACATATTTGTAATGAGTGAACCCACTTTTGAATTGTAAGTTTTTGTCTCACCAGCTGCAGTGACTATGCTTAACGTGTAAATCTAGCTGATTGGTTTTTTTACGCTGGTGGGACCATAGCCAAAACAGGATATTTTACTTTGCAGAAAAAAGCAAGCTGTGGTAATAATGCTTATTTACTCGGGATAAAACATAAATACATTCTCAAGTTTATTTTGAACTGGGAGGGACAGAATTAATTATTTCTTATACGTTAATCAAAATTGTACATTGCCAACCTTGACATGAATTCAAGTTCAAGCAATGTTTGCTTCATGCAAATTATGCAAATGAGGTAAATTGCTGTATTCGCCATTTCTTAAACGTCTGAGTTGAGGTCAGCTACATATTTTGATTTCTTCCGCTTCATTCCGTTATAGCATTTGGAATTTACTTTTCGACAACACAACCATACCTGAACGGTAGGCCAAAGTTCACTGACCCTTGTGGAAGCGGTTTTGCTTAAACGTTATTTTGAAAGCTAAAATTCTTACTCTAATTTTAGTGGTTTTTACAGTTTTTAAAAAATTGAGAATTCTTATAAAATAACATAACAATAAATAGCTTACAAATAACGTTTCTCATTTTTAGCAAACTGTAGTGATCTTAAGTGAAAAATTCAGGAGATGAATGAAAATTAGTAGTGAAACCTATTTTGGGCAATTGTTTACCGCTATGGAAGCAATTTCGGGATCTCTGGTGGACGAAATGGTCGAGAAAAGTGAACCTCCTCTTGTTCGCCTTTGGCAACAACAACAACAATAACACCTTGTTTCAATATGTTAGCTTCAAAATTTGAAAGCAGCCGATTTCTGTGGTATGGTACGATTAACTGGATTTCATCTCATATAAGTGATCACCAAAGCCAATGACATGAATTTACCCATTTTTTCAAATATATATATATAATTCTGAAAATTTATTGAGAATTTTAAATCAAAAAGTTAATCATTCGCACTTTTAACTAAGATAGTTTTAGTAAGATTATTTGAAAATCTATTCTTATAGGGAGCACTTCGGATAAGTTTCAGGATAATCATTGGCGGGTCTTCCAAGGTCAACATGAACTCTGTTGGGGCGAAATCTTACCCCTTTTAGGGGTTACTTGTTTTTAACTATGCTTAGTAGCTGCATCAAATTGGGGGTGGCCAGTTATAAACGTAACCACCAAGCAAACCAAATGATGTACTGTTAAGTACTTCTAAGTTTTACAATCCTGTTATATTCTCCATATTTCTGCGAAAAACTCGCGAGCAGGTATCATTTTTGCAGACGCTTTGAATAATGTGTTGTAGTCTTAATTCTTGTTGTTAAAAGCATTTTGTTGTTTTAAGTTGTGGTAATAGTCTGAATTGACACACAATATATATTTTGGTATTATACATCTTATTATTATTGTTATATCTTATCTTATCTTATCTTATCTTATCATATCTTATCTTGTCTTAAGTTATCTTATTTTATCTTATAAATTTTCTTATCTTATTATACATTATCAGTACAGAGTGAAAGTGCAGTCCAACTTTTGGCATATTCAGTCAAAACTGGGATGCACTTTCTGTCCTTTTACAGATCATGCACTCTGCAAAATTTCCTGCTGTCACATATTGTAACTACAACCCTGCATGGATGGCTAAGATGGCAAGATCTGATACGGCTGGAGACATTGTATACACCTTTATTCTCGCGTTTTGAAAGCAAACTGAAGTATCATTGTTATTTTGTAAAGACCATGATTGTATGGAGTGAGGTGTGCGATACCCCCTAACATATACTTGCAGTTTTGCTACGTGGTGCGCCTTTAAGGTGCTGGTATCGCTTTGTGTAAATTTGACCCTATAGGCTTTAATTCTTTATGAAAGTGGATGAAACTTTCCAAATATACTATTTCGGTGCTCTTTAACATTCTGGGACCAGTCCCGCATTTTTAGGTGCAAAGATAAGAAATTTTTGGTTTTTGCCATTATTCTCTCAGCACATAGTCGAGACACCAGATTGGCTGATATGGCTGGAAAGAGGGCACAAAAATGAACATTTTTGCTTTTACAACTTTTGAACTATCTCCAGTGGTTAAGTCAGTATAAGCAAAAAACGATTTTTGGGGTCCAAAAATGGCCGTTTTCGAGAAAATCAGTTTTTTCAAAATTACTGCCAAATCGTACGGACAATTTTGGTTTATTTATACTCGATCGATATACAGTCTCATTGCACATTTTATCAATACCTATTAGCCGGAGTTTGTTGCTCTAAACTAGAGATTTGGCCGAAAAATCATTTTGGCAAAACTGCGATTATTTTGTTTTGAACATCGATTTCTCAAAAACTACCCAATGGATTCGCGTGATTTTTGGCAGAATGAGAATTCGCACTATTGCGGAGGGACATTTTTCTTGGTTTGAGCTAAAACATCTCCAGTTGCGAGAAAACTCAATGCAAAGTTGCGAAATTTTGTGTCACCGCACATTTAATGGATTTTCTTTACCGTTAAGACCTGCTGAGCCAAATCCAAAAAAATGTCCCTCGGCCCACATGTCCTTTATAGGACAGCACAAGAAAAATTTTTGGCCGATTCCACAGTTTTGAGAAATCCATGTTCAAAAATTTTTGGTCTATATTCAGCCTGTCAGATGTCAGTATGTCAGAAAATTTTAGCTATTATTTCCGGATTTTTACTAGTTTCGTACTCTCACGAGAATCTGCCGATTATAAGCTTTACAATGATGTATAAAGCTCTTTCTAACTCACAAAATTGCGAAAGTTATGGCGTTTCAAAAAATACGCACAAAAGCACTGCACAAAACGATACCAGCACCTTAAGGGGGGGGCTACTAAAATCGACTTCCCCCGACTTTGTTCGATTGGCCTACTTTTAGGCGAGGATATAGAGCATGGGTGTGGTCAAAAAAATATCGGGAACTGAGATCGTAGCTGCCTTCCAGCCATGTGCAGCCATCGCTTTTATGTGCCCGACCCCCATTTTTCACAACTACCAACATAATTAATTAAAAATTTCTATTGACTGCTAGGCCCAAGCTTCAAAGCGGCCATTCGCCAATATGATTTGGCACATATGTCCCTACCTGCAGAAAAATACTAGATGTCTGTATCTTGTCTGCATCTAAGGGAATTACTCTTCAAAGTTGAAGTTTTGGCGAAAATTTT
Organism: Trissonchulus latispiculum; assembly: GCA_030248195.1. Taxonomy (NCBI): domain Eukaryota; kingdom Metazoa; phylum Nematoda; class Enoplea; order Enoplida; family Ironidae; genus Trissonchulus; species Trissonchulus latispiculum. Next base: position 46,689 of record JASAND010018645.1, read on the forward strand.
AAAAATTTTGGCTAATACATGTGAAACGCCATAACTATCGCAATTTGTGAGTTAGAAAAGAGCTTTATACGTCATTTTAAAGCTTATAATCCCCTCGTGAGAGTACGAAACCTCAACCTCAAAATCCGGAAATAATAGCTAAAACGTTCTGACATACTGACATCTGAGAGGCTGAATATAGGCCAAAAATTTTTGAACATGGATTTCTCAAAACTGTGGAATCGGCCAAAAAATTTTTCTTGTGCTGTCCTATGAAGGACATGTGGGCCGAGGGACATTTTTTTGGATTTGGTCGAAAATCTTAACGGAAAAGAAAATCTATTAAATGTGCGGTGACACAAAATTTCGCAACTTTGCATTGAGTTTTCTCGCAACTGGAGATGTTTTAGCTCAAACCAAGAAAAATGTCCCTCCGCAATAGTGCGAATTCTCATTCTGCCAAAAATCACGCGAATCCATTGGGTATATAGTTTTTGAGAAATCTATGTTCAAAACAAAATAATCGCAGTTTTGCCAAAAAAATGGTTTTTCGGCCAAATCTCTAGTTTAGAGCAACAAACTCCGGCTAATAGGCATTGATAAAAATGTGCAACAGAGACTGTATATCGATCGAGTATAAATAAACCAAAATTGTCCGTACGATTTGGCAGTAATTTTGAAAAAACTGATTTTCTCGAAATCGGCCATTTTTGGACCCCCAAAATCGTTTTTTGCTTATACTGACTTAACCACTGGAGATAGCTCAAAAGTTGTAAAAGCAAAAATGTTCATTTTTGTGCCCTCTTTCCAGCCATATCAGCCAATCTGGTGTCTCGACTATGTGCTGAATAATGGCAAAAAACCAAAATTTCTCATTCGCACCTAAAAAACATGCGGGACTGGTCCCAGAATGTTAAAGAGCACCGAAATAGTATATTTGAAAGTTTCATCCACTTTCATAAAGAATTAAAGCCTATAGGGTCAAATTTACACAAAACGATACCAGCACCT
>JASAND010018648.1:0-16967 GCA_030248195.1 Trissonchulus latispiculum
TTCCTGCTGCGCCTCAGCGCAGCAGGTCTCTTAATTTTGCTTAGCCCGGGCCCTCACACGCAGTCTGCTTGATAAAGATGCTTTTTCGCATAAATGCGTGTGAGCAGTGGTTTAAGATAGGGCCAGCATGATTTCTTGTTTTCCTTTTCAAAGAGCTTCTGTTTCTGATTCATGCAATAATTACGCATATATGCTTTTGTAATAATGGCAGTTTGAAAACCGGAAACATTGATTCATCACTCTACTTGGATGACTCATAATCAACTTTTGACATTAACAGCACAGCAAATATTCTTAAACTACATGAAGCACATGAATAAATGCCTAAAGCTTCATTTTCTTAATTAACTTAACTTAAGGTACAAAGCCGTCCTCAGAAAGCGATTGTCCTCCAAAATGCTGGCACAGTCTTGATTCGAATTCAAACTTAAACTTAGTTCGATTGAGTTCCAGTGGCTCAATGGTTAGGCGTTGGTCTAGAAAACCAAGGGTTGTGAGTTCGATCTCCACCTGGTACAAATTTTTCAAACTGATGCTGTACTGTCACATCTTTTTTCGTTTTATTGCAGTATTAAATTGAATTCCTCAAACATTGGTAAAATTATTCAAACAACGTTTTGCACGTGTGTTTTCTGTAGTAAGCAAAAAGAATTCCGTTATAAAGAATTAGCTGCGCAGCAGGTTTACAATTACTGAAAATGTCCATCCAGTAGAAACTTGACCTTTTGCACAAAATCTTGCTTGTTATGTTTAAATGTTTGGCAATAAACATTCACGTTTTTAGTATATTTCGAAATCCAAATTATGTATATCGTCTCTCTTTTAATTAGGACCCTTTCGAAAGTTTCTTTATAATAAATTTATAGCATATAACAATACCCCCTTTATTTTCTTTAAAACGTTTTCGTCTCCAGTCTTTTAGCCTACTAGTAAAGGACAGTCAAGTGGTTACTCTTTGTTCTTAAATAGTGTATGTCCTAAGTTAATCTATGATGAAATTCATGTGCACTTAAGTCTTCAATTTTATTCAACAGAAACCGCCCCTCTCTGACACAATTTTCTCTGGAAAACCTTTCTCAAAACCTACGGTAAAGGCAAAACAATATCCTAGTTCTTTGATTATACTCACCTAGCAACACTTAAGGTTCATTTAGAACTAATATTTTAGATTCGATATCTTTTATATTCCCCTTAAATCAGTAGCTTTGAAGATGAAAAATTCCCACTTTCTTTCCCCCACTCTGACTAAAGGTCCATTGCCTTTGGACCCACTGTAAATTCTGATTTAAATCTTTGCGTTGTATGCATAGTATTCTTCAATATTTATTCAAAAATCCAACCCAGTTCTTCATTACACATGGTCTTACCGACCCTCTATTAGACACCGTGTGTACCCATAATTACTCTTTTTTATGCACATAAACCCAAATGAAAATCGGACATATATACCTAAAGGTTAAATTAACGCGTAATAACTCTAAACATTCGCAGTGCAAATTTCCACTTGCAAAGTCTAGTTGAAATTTCGAGGGTTTAGTTCAAGACTTAACGAAAGAAAAAGAAAAGGGGGGAGGAGAATTTAAATCCACAAGTTTTAGTGTCATAAAGAAACAGAAACCTGAAGCTCTACGAAGTAAAGAAAAGAATACGGCACTTTCAAGCCCTTTCTCTTTAGGCTATCTACCTGTTCTCCCAAACTATATAAACCCTCCCCGTACCTTCGGTCCATTTCCTTTTGAGCCAACTATATACATATAGTGCAGTAAGTTTTGAATTTAAACTTCTACAGGAGAATATGTATATAGGCTTCCTTGTTTTATTAGGTGTCGTGTAAAACCCAAGAGTTAACTTCGAAAGCTTCGTGCATTTTAACTGTATATACTTCCATTTTATTACCACTCAAAGTTGGGAATTTCATTCTTTCCTTTTAATAATATTTTCTCAAATTATTCAACATAATCTCACGTCAGAAAAAGGTTTTCAAGTTTTATTAACAAAACTCAAACGTCTATTTTAATCGCTAAAAGCTTCGATTAAAAAGTGTTCGAATAACATTCTGCTCGAAACATGTCTTGGGTAAACGTTTCCACGATATGCAGACTAATAAACAAAGTATACCGTAACCTTGGCCGCCCACAGACCCAAAGGGTACATTTTTGAAAGGCCAAAAGTATTACTCCTTAATTCGGATTTAACCGCTGATTTAGTCCTATTTATTTTGATACTGTCGATGTCGATCAATACTGAACGTAAAGCGGTTCAGGGTATAATCAACCACAACGTGTATAAAAAGAAATTGCAGCAATCTCAGCTAACTTAGTTATCCCTAAAGTCAGTTTGTAGTTTGTTAAGTTGCAAACCAGGCAAAGGTAAATCGCGTCTTTCCTCTAAGATCGAGACTGGTAAAATAACAAAACAGAAGCCGATTTCGGGGACCCAACAGTTGCAAAACGCCAGTTGGTGTTCTCATTAGGGACCCTCGTGCCGTATTTGCGTCAGCAAAAGAAATTCTCCTGTTACCACTGTTCTTTCACCAATCTTGGGTCTAGACTTTAACTCTTTGATGTTACCGCTAAGAAGGGAATCCTAAATTTTCGTTCTCAAATACAGGAAAATTATAGCGACCTGACAAAGACTGTTTGTAGATTCTGGTATGATACGAAGAGCTGTGATTCACTTGGGGCTATCCATACATTTGAAGATTATTCCCAAAAAAAGAGAAAATTCGTTTTCCCTTATTAAATTGTGGTGCCCCCCTTCTTCAAAATTGGCAACAGAAACACTTGTCAAATACCTCGTTTATCTTTAGCTAATTACGCTTCTTTCCCTGTCATCAAAACTCAAAAAGCAATTTGTAGCAACACTCAATTAGTTCGCGAATTGGGGCTTCTTTATCTTGCATTGTTTAATGCAATTCTCGTATATAGTGTAAAAGAACGCACTCCAGCAGAACATATCAATAGGTGTTCCAACAATAGGTTATATACTTTATTGACTTAGGCTTTCCTGCTTAAATAAATTCTAGCAGCATAGGCTGTGACTATATCCACCCATACGTCGCTATACCACATATACGTATACGCTCTTCAAATATTGACTACATACCTACGCTACGCAGCATTATATTGCACACCCCTTGCAACTGTTCCGTAGCATTTAGATACATAAGGGCTTTTAACCCAGTTGTTTTTTGGCGAGGTGGCTTAGTGGCAGGTTTCTCACTTCCTACCCGGTCGCCCACGGATCGAATCTCTGTAGAAACTTAAATTTTTTATAAATTTCCTGAAATTCAAAACAGGAGTTTTGACTTTTTGAAGGGGTAGGTGATGTGACAGATTGAAAGTTACCCATTAGAATTTGTCCCCATCAAATCACGAAATTAAAATCAAATCACGAATATTACTTAATTAAAAATATAATTACAAATACAAAAGCACCCTTCTCCTTACCAATTAATATCATTAGCTAAATACGTACCTACCTATGTATCATCTAGTTGCGCAACTAGCTACCGTAATCCCTAAGCAATCACTTCTATTATTCATCTTAAATTTCATTAGTTAACCCAACTACCAATAAAGTTAAAGATATTTTAAGTAACTTTAAGTAATTCCTAGAATTATACGGTAGACTGAGACTTTGAGTAATGTTTTCAACAATTTTTCACTTTTTCTATTTCCTTTTGCAAATTGCCTCGAGAATCATTAACGCCAAATGTTGTGAGTCAAGTTTCTAAATTCAGTTTACCAACAAAGGTGCCGCACCTTATAAAAACTAGAAAACTAAATTACTTGGAACTTTTTGACTTTCCAAAGGAACAACTGGCCCTACAAAAACACTAACGATCTTACTAATGGAAGGCGGAGTTAGCTTAGTAGATAAGTTGGTGTTGTGTATCTGCAGTGCTCTTGTTGCTACTCAACTGTTGCTTGTAACTGCCGTGACTTCAATAAACGTCTGGACAACGATCTAGTTGCTACGTGGCAGGCCCTTTGACTTTCACTAAGCACGCTTCCATCACTCCTATTGGACCGAGACCTGCCACAATACGAATTTTGACTGACAACTAGCATCTTACAGCTCGAATTATAGCTGATAAAGCGGAACTTGTAAAACAGCGCTATGATAAACATGTACGTTTGAAGAACTTTGAAATGGGTCAAATTGTTATGCGTAACATTACTCAAGTGCCACAACCTACGGGTACTATGTCTAAATTGGCACCTAAGTACGACGGACCCTATAGAATTGTTGAGGTCCTTTCTCATCAAAACGTGCGTTTACGTGATATGAAAAAGGGTGACCTCAGCAAGGTAATTCATGTAAATCGCTTGAAGCTATTACCTGATATAAACCCTGAAACTTTGGAGGAGTTGGAAATAGATGTTGACGATCCAACTGCTTCCACTGGTACTGATGTTGTAGATATGTCCGTAGATAAGCATGTTGTAGCTACAGATGATGATGTTGTCGTACGTAAATGTGTACTAAAACCCACTGAAACCGACCAAGAACTTAGTAAAACTGTAAATGAACATCATGACGATGACATTCAAATCGTTAGTAAAGAACTTAAGGGGGGGGTCACTTTGGTCAAAAATCGATAGTCACGGATTTCGCTCATTTTCGCATATAATATGCCCCCATATGTTCTCAAAAATAACTTAGAATATTAGCGTTCGAAATCAAACTGTGACAGAGTTATTCAAGTTCAAAGCCGGAAAACTTGAAAATTCCGGTGATGAGCCCTGCAAGGCCAGGTGGAGTCCAAGCGCGACTGAAAACAGGGTTATCCGATACACCAAATTAAAGCCTTTACTAAGGTAATATTTAAGTGCAGACGTGGCTCAAGGCCAGCTATCCAGGCGTTCATAATGCATGCTTGAGTGATGCACTGACCTAACCTTGCAGGACTGCCCAGTATAACTTTAACTCGTGTTATCTTGCACAGGCAACATTTTAGACCCATGGTTCTATGCGAAAAGTTGCTCCTCGTTCCATTAGCTATCGATTGATATCCAATTTTTCTATATTTGGAAAAATTTTAAAATTGACATTTTTCACCTATAAAATCAAAGGTGCCGCCACAGCAGTCATATTCAATATTGACGCATTTGTTTTGGCCACATTATGTGACAGACATGAATATATTAATTAATCTGCCAAGTTTGGTGATTTTTACCACATAATGAGTGAGAAATTATCGAAAGAATGTGAAAATTATGAAAAATGGCCATTTTTAGCAAAATTTTCTGTTTTTGTGGCAAGTTTTTTGAGCTTACTGTAGACGATAGAAACATGCGAGTACTTTCATAAGACGTGGTTTTATGCGTAGAGTGCAGCTATCTATCGGCCGTTTCTGTAGCTTTTGCCAATCGTTCAGGACAAGCAAAAGAGTACCGTAGGTCCTGTTTTTTATGGTCCAAAAATGGTCGATTTTCCAAAATTCTGACTTTAAAAATTCGCCAAAAATCCAATACTCAACAGAATCGCTTCAGAGGAGATAGCTGCACTCTACAATATGTCCTTAATGGTTCTGAAGAGGTTTCAGTGTTCTGACTCTTGTACAGCGAAAAATTTTTCTGCCACAAACTTTTTAACCTAACTTTTTCATTTTCCTATGTTTAACACATGTCGAGGTCACTTTTGATGGCCTGTACAGAACGATAGAAGCAATATTTCGCAAAACGCACTTGTCTTGTTTTGAGGACCCATTGGGACTACAAAATATGTGAAAATGAGCGAAATCGGAGATGGTCGAAAAATCGACAAAAAAGTGACCCCCCCCCTTAATATGGTGCAGCGAAAAGAGTTGCCTAGAGAAACGGGAACGGAAGAGACCGAATTACATCAATCGCAACCATGTCAAGTTATGTCTACTACCATACACTTTACTCCTTCGGTTGCCTGCACCTCAGCTCCAATTAATTTGCAAAACGACATCCATTTATGGGAACTGGAAATGACGTGTTGAATCTTAAGTCGGTTTTTCCATCTTGTCAGTCAGGAGAGAATTTCATTGGGTGTATGTATATAAATATTCTACTATATTTCATGGTCGATGGACCATTAGATCTAGTGGATGAACAGAACCGTCTAGTGATTGGTCAAAAAATTTATCAGCATAAGATGGTCATTGGAAAGCGAATGCAAATCGCAGCTCGAAATTGGCTTGATGGTAAGAATGCACCACCATATCATGATGTAGCAGGAGGAGTAGCTTTCCCTAATTTTGTGATGCATCCGTTGACTCAGGACAAGTATCGAGGTCATCCTACGGGAAATTATTGTCCAGCGGATCCATATCAGACTTGTGATTATGGTACTCCAGCGATGAAATATCATAGTCTAATGGAACATCATTTGCTACCTAAACAGTTGTGCTATTTTCCATCGGCATTGGTTTTGCATCGAGCTAGTAAGACGAAGATTCGCTAGAAGGACCGTTATAACATCATGAATATGATGAAACTTGTCGTGCCGAGGCATGAGAGGCATACTAGACTGAATGTGCCGAGAGCATGTGGTCAAGTTAGAACAATGATATCTGCTTTTATGCAAGCTCGATATAAGAGTCGCCGAAATCCAGCCATTCGAACGGAAATTCCTAAACCAAAATGGATACCTTCGACGTTCGGCTTGTCTAAGCTCAGAAATCATTGTATGTTGCCTCCTATGCCTTTGCCAAGACAGTTACCACCTAGACGTATGCCTGATGAGTTACATCCTTTCCAGTTTCGTTTTGAAAATAAGCTACGGTATAAGAACTCGAAGTTTGCGAATGAGGCAAGAGTGGCTACAGCGAGAGGAGCCTAGAATGGTGTATGAAGAGTATAGTGGTAGCGAGACGAGACGCGCAATAACACCGCGCTATGAATAGTTTGTTTTACGGTCATCGGGTTGTATATCGTTATTTTTGCGTGCTAAGTGCAAGATTTCCTTCACATAGTACGTAGCTACCCACAATGCTTCTAGTCGTATAAACATAGGACTAGTGCTGTCGCCTGGTAGCGTGTATCGCTTATATTTTGTTTTTCACTTTTTTTACTTTTTGTGCTTTTGGTCGATTTTTGCTAATCATTAATCTGAATTACTTGAAAGCTTACTTTTGTGGGATTTTTTTGCTAAAGCAGTTGTTTTGCTAGTTTGCTAACCAGAAGTCATTTCAAAAGCAAGCAAATTATTATTAATTCTGCAATATGAAGAAGAAGAGGAAAACTAAGTAATCGTCAGAGGCTCATTTTATACGTGCATTCTAAAAACGCCTCATTATCTTGTTTCAAGAACGAATTTTGTGGTATTAATTTGGAATTAGCTTGCTACAGTCATATTTGCTAGTATTTTGATAGTATATTAATTTGGAATTAGCTTGCTACAGTCATATTTGCTAGTATTTTGATAGTACGGATAGTGCGTAGTCACTTATATATGGTTTTTGTCATTTATTAGTCAAGTTTGTTGTTTTGTGCGTATGGATTACGCGAAGTCACCTTTTGTACTGTTAGTCAGTTTTGAATTTTGTTTGTTAATCAGAGTTACTGTTATTCGATTTTTGCTAATATGGCATTTACTTCTACTACTTCATTATTTTGCATTTTTGTATTTTGAATTTTGAATTTCTTGAATTTTGAATTTTGCATTTGTTGTTATCAGTATTAATATGCATATACAGCAAAATAGCCCCAAAAAAGAATGATGCTTTAAATAGAGACGCAGAGAAAATTAAGGCATCTCAAAAGAGGCAAAACGAGTCCTATATGAAATAAAAGGACCAATAAAAATAAGATTCTAGCGTCTATATGTGTTTAGTAGCTAGGTTTTTGGTTTTTTGTGTTGTTATTGTTTTGAATATGTTACTTAATTGGGCAAGCTAATTCTAGATTCTATAAAGCTTCTTTATTTTTAATTTTTGTGTGTTTCTTGTAACTTTGTATTTTTCACTGCATTCAAATATTTGCTTTGTATTTTTGGCAGTAGATTAGAGCAGTATTCTTAATCTTTATCTTTATCTTAACACCTAATTCAGCTTAAGCCATAACAGGAGTACAAAGATTTTATCTTTTGTATCTTTTCCTTTCACTTCTATCTTGAATTTAGTTTAAAAGCTCGTACTTAAGAGGGTACTCAAGATGTATTTATGTGTTTGGTGTAATCAAGTAGTTTTTTTGGAGTGAAGTTTTAGTCATTTGTAAAAACGTGACTTTGTAAAGCCTTAGAAACTCTTTTCTTTTCTCTTTTCTGCTTTTTTCTCTTTTCTATCGACTCTATTCTTTAAAAGGCATTGAATCTCTTAGTTTGATGCTGTGGTGGTGAATGCTTTATCTGTTTCAGCTATGCAGCTATATTCCATCTCGAGTGCATTCCTTCCAAAGGTGCTTCTTGCTCAATTTCAAGGCATACCAGCAGCCATTATTTTCAAGAACTGTCAAATAAACTGCCATAATTTTGCCCGTTTGAACTTTAATAGTCATATTTTCTTTGTCTTTAATTTTTGTGCTTTATATTTTGTCTGTTAGTACGTAGTTATTTTCTCTTTTCTGTCTTCTTTCTGTGCTTAGTTTAGATTTTGTATAGATTTGGAATTGTTTTGGTTTGATCAGGATATCTCTTGTTTTCTTTGTTACTCGTAGGTACTCGTATTTTTTCGCCAGGGGATGAATATGTAAATTGATACTTGTAATTGTTGTATTTGTAGTTTAGTTGTGTGAGTTTAGGTTATCTTAAAATTGATATCTTTCGGATAAACTAAATTCTTGAATTTTTCTTATTTCGGATTTTTAAGTTAAGTTTATTTAGGGTTTACTTTGGATTGTTGTGTTGAAATTTGTCTTTCTTTTAAACTATCTCGGTAATGCAATTCATTGATGCTAATGGCATTTATGCCAAGGCCCAAGAGTTGAGTTAGAATGGATCGTACTGACACAGTAGTTTCTGTTCTACTCTATATATCTGATGAATCTGAATTTGAATTTTGTGTTTTTGCACTGTTAGCTTTAAGCTATTTCTGTTATCTTTCTCTGTTATGCACAGTTTAATGCCATGTAATAAGATCCATTTATCAACCTATTTGTTTTCTCAGTATTATGTCGTATTTAATATTTTTCACTGTTGTAAAGATAAGATGTTTTGAATTCGTTGTAATGGTAATTTGCCGAATTTACCCTTTTGATTGTTGTAAAGGTAACTTGTACTTTTGACTGTGTATAGAATATGTGTCGTATCTTACTCTTGTAAAGCAGTGAATTATTGCATTGTCTGGCCAGTATAAGTACTTTGTAAGCGTGATAGTTTTGTGTGTGTTGTGGTTTTGTGTGATTGTGTGGTTTTCTATTATAGTGGCTTAAGGATACTACTTTTCTAATTTTGGGTTTCTTTATCGAACTTACGTCTTTTTGTTTTTTTCTAAATTGGATTTACAGTTAGTCTAATATTGCTATCAACTTTGTGTTCAATGGGAAACATCTAACCCTACGTTTCGAGTTTGCCTGTATTTTGTGACTGCCAATAGCTACCAAATCTTTCTTTCTTTTGAAGTTCTTTCTTTCACTCTTATGTGGGCATCTGAATGGCGCACCGCACGGTGTTGCTCGGTTTAGGTCTGCTCATATGGAGTTGGAAATGGGACTTTACTTACTTTTATTCTTTACTTGAATTACGGTTGCATTCTCGTTATCTTGGAATTTTATCAGGCGCTAAAATTATTTCCAGGGGGATGATGTTAAAAACCTACCTTACTAACTGTAATCCACTCCTAAATTACTTTGGTAACTCTTATTGAATGATCAACGTAATCGTTGTAAACAGCAACCATCCAGCTTATATAAGTTAGCTTAAAAGCATATTTGATCAGTCTTGTATTGTCATCCGCAGTGGAGTGTCGGCCTATAGCGCCATTATTTGATATCTGCCGTACTTTATATTATTTCGAGTAAAACCGTAAGTTACATCTATTAAACACTATGACTCCATTTCTCTTTTACTAGGGCATCTAGTTAGGGGTTTATCAGTTTATCAGAGCGAGTTGCACCCTTGATCGTTTGGACTAGAACCTGCTATGGTTTCGCCACTTAGTTGCCGGTTTAGTAGCCGGACAGTAAACCGGCGATTAACATTACTGTTAGGTTTCCTATTAGCGGTCTGACACAAAAGTTCGACTGATTAAATGCATTTAATTTCTGTTACTACCCAATAAAAAGGAACCACAACCACAAGTAAAGAAAGGAAGCATTAATAGATACCATTGCTTCAGTCAAGGATTCCACAGAAAGCTACTAACTAACATGTAATCGAAAAAATTGAAATAGCACATTTAGCCAAAATATTGCAATTAAAGCTACGATATTTTTTCACGCTAAAACTAGCCATTAACTATAATTGAATCCATAATTACTGCTTCTTAAAGCTAATAAGTAATAGCTCATTATATCTACATCAAAAAGAAAAAAGATGTATAAGAATATATTGTATTGGCTGGGTATCGAACTCACGACCGTGCGCTCGCAATAAATCGTAGCTATACTGTTCAAAATGCTGTTACACTGTTAGACTGTTGGACTGATAGTTACAGTCCTTTTACGCAACGAAATTTGGAACACTGTTCAAAAACAGTCTAACGGTTGAACACTGTTCGACTGTTAGTTTTATGCAACGGGCTCAAGTCATGAACCATGCGACTTTCTTCAAACATTAAGTTTTAGAGCCTTTGCAGATAGGAGAAATTTTGTAGTTGTCAACCTAGCAATTTTCTGGTAAGTAATTTTTGACCTTTCTCGACAAGAGCAGTATCTTCTAAGGGGCACTTGCATTAATACCGTGAGCGATTCTCCTGAATTCATTTTCAACCAGTCCATTTCAAATTTTTAGCAGTGGTTGCTGGTGTTAAATACTAGCCGTATGCATGCAGTATTTGAATAATCCACTGCTTGGCTTGCGACCTGCACAACAGGGATAAGTTTAAATTTTCAAAACGGTGTCATTCATTGACGGCTGCATGAAATTAGCTCAAATTTTGCATAAATGTATAAATAAACCTAACGCAGAGGTAATTTTTTCAGTTTCTCCATTTATGCAATTTTGAGAATTTTATTAATGTTTAAAAATTTTGAAAATCAATATTTCACGGAATATTCGTTTTCAGAAAAAACTAAAAAAATTGCCCCTGAGTACCTTTCCAATGAACGTACATGCAAAATTCGAGCAACTTTGGTTGAAGCATTTGAGAAAACTAATTTGAAAATTTCGCAATAATCTCATCTGTTTAGCGCATATATTATGCTTTTAATAGGTTGCATGTCGTATTTCATAAAATAAGAAACAAATCCAACACAAAAGGATCATGAAATATCCTGTAGAATTCAATTTCGAACGGTTAGTTTTTGCTTTGCCGTTACGTTACGTACTACGCAGTGGGAATGGTCAACGTAACTTTGCCATATGTTCAACTACCTGAAACTTGATAGAAACCATGTACAGAAGAGATATGCACATCATTGTAAAGCTCATTTTCTGCTCTTTCACGAAATACATTCTAAACTATCATATGAAGCTTTCGTAAAATTTCGGTTTTTTATGCCGTAATGGTAGCTAACCCAACACGTGGTCCCAGTTGTCGAAATTTTGTCAAAACATGCCCCGCCAACGGAAGTTGGGATTTTTTAAATTGAGTAATCTGTCTAAATTTCTCATCTACATTTTACATAATCCCGATAATGTAAGCCCCACCTTAAGGTGGTGGTATCCTTTTGTGCAGTGCATTTGTCGTTATTTTTTGAAACGCTATAACTTTCGCAATTTTGGGAGTTGGAAAGAGCTTTAGACATCGTTTTAAAGCTTATAATCTGTACATTCACATGAGCGTAAAAAATCAGCAAAATTAGCAAAACACTAGCAAAAATTTTCTGACATATTGACTTCTGACAGGCTAAATATAGACAAAAAATTTTTGAACATGGATTTCTCAAAACCCTAGAATCGGCCAAAAATTTTCTTGTGTCATGAAATGAAGGACATATGCGCCGAGGGTCATTTTTTTGGATTTGGCTCAACAAGCCTTAATACTCCAGAAAATCCGGCAAATGTGCGGTGACACGAAATTTCGCAACTTTGTATTCAGTTTTCACGCAACTGGAGACGTTTTAGTTCAAACCAAGAAAAATGTCCCTCCGCAATAGTGCGAATTTTCATTCTGGTGAAAATCTCCGGGATCTGTTGAGTAGTTTTTGAGAAATCAATGTTTAAAACAAAATAATCGCAGTTTTTGCCAAAATGGTTTTTCGGCCAAATCTCTAGCTTAAAGCAACGAAGCCCAGCTAATAGGCACTGATAAAATGGGCAATTAGACCACTTATCGATTGAGTATAAATAACCGAAAATTGTTCGTATGATTTAGCTCTAATTTTGAAAAACTGATTTTTTCGAAAACAGCCGTTTTTGACCCCAAAAATCGTTTTTGGCTTATACTGACTTAACCACTAGAGATAGCTCAAAGGTTGTAAAAGCAAAAATGTTCGTTTTTGTACCCTTTTTCCATCCATAACAGCCAATCTGATGTATCGACTACCGACTGAGAGTATAATGCCAAAAACCAAAAATTTCTCATCTTTTCACCTAAAAATGTGGGACTGGTGCGAGAATGTTAACGAGCACCAAAATAGCATATTTGGAAAGTTTCATCTCCTTTTATAAAGAATTGAGGTCTCTAGGGTCAAATTTACACAAAAGGAAACCACCACCTTAAGACATGGGGACCAAACGTCCGATGCACATTTCAGCTTGCAAAAGGTACAAAGGCTTTGTAGGCATTTGTACAAAGGCTTTGTAGGCATTCTAATAAAAAGAACAGTGGCGAGCATGGCAGGATATGTACAACAAATTTACCAGTTTGGAGCTAATTTTTCGATATGACAATAGTGAGCAGAGAACATACTATTACTAACAGTGTCAATTACATGGGCACAAAAATCTGTGATTGCGTTTAGAACATTGTTCCCCATGTGATAATCATTGGCAAATGTTTGGTTTACAGATTAGTATGGTGTGCAAGTAACTCACAAGCTTGAGTCCCGAAGGATTGCAATCCAATCAAGGGAGTTGCGGCGAGAACGGAAGATGTTACCATCATTATCAACGACAATGCAAACCGATACATAGTAAACGTTTAGTGTTAACTATAAAACTGTTAACTATTGTTAAATATTATTAACTATATTGATTCGAAAACCGAATGATTAGCACCTTTTGTAACCATATTATAGGGGAACGCTCTCGACCCCCAATCAACATTTTGGCAGTAGTAACTATAGTATAGAAAACATAGCTAAAGTACAGCTTTGTGTGGCGCAACGATTGATTTTTGGCAAAATGTTTGTTTTCGTCATAGATTCCTTTCCTGTGTGTCATGCATGTCGGTGTGGGGCCGCCCGCGGGCGCGGGGGTGGCATAGGCATATCTTCACCAGGTATTCCCCTCCCCGAAAATTTCGACCAACTTTATCCCCTCCCAGAATTTTTGACTTTTCCTCCACCCACTTTTGGTCTCCCCAAGTTCTGCCCCAGGCCCCCACCCCCATAGTTTCTCTGGAACTTTGGGTCTCCGGCTCCGGAGGGGGGGGAATTTAGTGGCCGGCCCCCGAAATGTGAGTGGGAGTACCCCCAACCCACCCCAACGCCCCCCCCCCGAAGTCGTACCTCAGAACTTTCGAAAAATGGCCAACAAATGCAAAATTTTCTGTAATTTAGCCCTTTTGTGGGTTGTCTTCAAAATAGGCTTGTTTTTAACGTTTTAAGAGTTTTTGCACCGTTTTAAAGCGATGTTCATTGTTCAGACATAATCTAAGAAGAAGTTTTGAATAAATGACCATTTTCATCCAAATTTAGCTAACTTTTTGGGTTCAATTCAAATATCGCTTTGTTGGCCGACCTCCGAAATGCGATGGAGGGTACCCTCCCACCCACCCTCCCCCTAAAATTCGGACCTCAGAAATTTCGAAAAATGACCAAAAAATGCATAATTTTCTGTAATTTAGCCCTTTTTCTATCAAAGTATGGCTTGTTTTTAACGTTTTAGGCGTTTTTGCCCCGCTTTAAAGCGATTGTAGGTCAAAATTTTAGGAAAATGTTTCTATAAATGACCATTTTCGGCCAAATTTAGCTAACTTTTTGGGTCCAAAAATCGTTGGGGGAGTTCGGGGGGTAGCCAAAAGTCAAAAAATCTGGGGGGGGGTAAGGTTGGTCGAAAATTTAGGGGGATACCCCCTCCCCCCCAAAGGAAACTATGGTCTGGCCTCTCCGTGGGGGACTCACAGTCACAGGGGGCAAACTGTAGCCTGGAACACCTGTCCCCCTCCCCCCAAAAGGAATTATGCCCTTCCACCATTTTTCTTTCGGGCCCAAAAGTTAGCTAAATTTTGCCAAAAATGGTCATTTTTTGAAATTTTTTACTCAAATTTTGGCTTAAAATAGCTTTCAAACCGTGTCACAATAAAAATAAATATATGAGCCTTATTTTGAGGAAAAAGGGCTAAATTGTAGAAAATTTTGCATTTTTTTCCATTCCCCATTTCGGGTTCGCCTACCAAATTTGCAAAGTTTACATTCCTAATGAAAATTTCCGGTGAACTGTGCATAAGGAGGGAACAAGCATATAAGTGCCAGTTTTTCGTACCTCTCTGCAAATCAGCTTCCCGACCCCCTCCCCGTTTTTTAGCGAGACCCACTCTACTTTTTTCCGAATATCCAACCTCACTTTTTTCGCCAGCCATTCCTATAGCGGGGCCAACACAGTGGTTTGGCCAGGGGAGGGTCCCGTGGGCCCACCCATCGCTTTTCAATTTGGCTCTTCCCATTGGGGTGTCGGGCCCCTATCGTGAGTATTATTTTTAAAATTTAATTTTTGAAATGTTTAAGAATTTTTAAAGGTATATATATACAAGAATAAAAATGCTCCGGTGGAGCATGAAAAATGCAATATGGGTGACATTCGGTTGTAAATGGACAGAGGACTAGGTTTTAAAACGTTAATATGGGAGGGGCAGGTTGTAAATGCCAGGAGGACTAGGTTAAAAGCGCACTAATATGGACCAGCTTCGCTGAACAACCCATAAACTGAAACTGAAACTGTCCAGAGTTTCTATCGGCTGCTGCTTGCTGTTGCTATTGGCAGTTCTTCGAAAAATTGTATGATTTTTGTCAGCATGGCCTGCAAGTATATATTGTGGTCGTGCTCCTTATTATACAACTTAATAATACACGTCCTCCATAATGTCAACTGCTTTTCGCATCAACTTAATACAAGATTATGCGCCAACACTGCAGAAAAAACACCTTGAACACCTTTCTACCAGAACTGCATTGTTTATTTGGAATACATCAGCTTTAATATTTCACAATCGTCCCGCTTGCTTTGAAAGCTGAAGAATGTAGATCTTACTCGTATGTCATGTGGAGTGGAGCATGAGTGACCGCGAATATGGGTTGTTCAGCGAAGCTGGTCCATATTAGTGCGCTTTTAACCTAGTCCTCCTGGCATTTACAACCTGCCCCTCCCATATTAACGTTTTAAAACCTAGTCCTCTGTCCATTTACAACCGAATGTCACCCATATTGCATTTTTCATGCTCCACCGGAGCATTTTTATTCTTGTCCTATTTCATTTTTAAGGTTCTCAGTAAATAGCAAAAACGTTAAAGCTGTGTGAAAGAAACTTTAAAATTCCGCCAATCATTAATAATCAACAAAGATGAACATTAACAAAGAAGCTTGAAAAGTTCCAAGTTCTTCCTTTTTCTCTATTTTGACAGAAATCCAACATCCAGTATCCATGGCTGCAGTAGTTTTAGTTACTGTATATAGCATATAGCACTCTACTGCAGCGCAACCAGATGCAAACTTACTGCCAGTGAGGGAAATTCATACGGCACGATTTGCAATGCTCTGCCGCACTTGTGTGCAAAATTTCGGACGATTGCAACTTTCCTTTAGCTAGTTATAGGCCGTGCTGTGCTTCAGCATTAGATCTAGTGGATGAACAGAACCGTCTAGTGATTGGTCAAAAAATTTATCAGCATAAGATGGTCATTGGAAAGCGAATGCAAATCGCAGCTCGAAATTGGCTTGATGGTAAGAATGCACCACCATATCATGATGTAGCAGGAGGAGTAGCTTTCCCTAATTTTGTGATGCATCCGTTGACTCAGGACAAGTATCGAGGTCATCCTACGGGAATTTATTGTCCAGCGGATCCATATCAGACTTGTGATTATGGTACTCCAGCGCTGAAATATCATAGTCTAATGCAACATCATTTGCTACCTAAACAGTTGTGCTATTTTCCATCAGCAATGGTTTTGCATCGAGCTAGTAAGACGAAAATTCTCTAGAAGGACAGTTATAACATCATGAATATGATGAAACTTGTCGTGCCGAGGCATGAGAGGCATACTAGACTGAATGTGAGAGCATGTGAGGTCAAGTTAGAACAAATGATATCTGCTTTTATGCAAGCTCGATATAAGAGTCGCCGAAATCCAGCCATTCGAACGGAAATTCCTAAACCAAAATGGATACCTTCGACGTTCGGCTTGTCTAAGCTCAGAAATTATTGTACTGTTTCCTCCTATGCCTTTGCCAAGACAGTTACCACCTAGACGTATGCCTGATGCGTTACATCCTTTCCAGTTTCGTTTTGAAATAAGCTACAGAGTATTAGAACTCGAAGTTTGCGAATGAGGCAAGAGTGGCTAGAGCGAGAGGAGCCTAGAATGGTGTATGAAGAGTATATTGGTACCAGACGAGACGCGCAATAACACCGCGCTATGAATAGTTTGTTTTACGGTCATCGGGTTGTATATCGTTATTTTTGCGTGCTAAGTGCAAGATTTCTTCACATAGTACGTAGCTACCCACAATGCTTCTAGTCGTATAAACATAGGACTAGTGCTGTCGCCTGGTAGCGTGTATCGCTTATATTTT